>JABSTR010003628.1:0-41951 GCA_013339765.2 Haemaphysalis longicornis
CTCGTGCGCACCAAGGTTTCCAGAAAAGTGCAAGCACCTTGCTGCTGGTTTTACCGAATGCTACAGGTAAGACGTACAGGTTAAAGGGCCCTGAAAGGAATTTTGAGCACACTAAATGAAGTAGCGCAATCGTTAGATTGGGTCGTCAAGGTCATCTGGGCCAAGTATTACTCTTTTACGCGCAGCGGAAAGCTCACACTTTTGTTGCAAAGTTTGTCGCTTTTTTTTTTTTCTCACCCTTTCCTTCGTGTTTTGGGAACGCCGCCATCTTCACATGTCTACATCATCGATTCCCCGATGTTCGTCATGAGCTAGACATCCTGCTATTGGGCGGCTTTTTCACGCACTTCCGGCAAAGAGAGGTCGTCTGCTCAGCGTCGACTCGCCGGTGATCTGCCAGCGTAGTGCCGGAGTGCTTGGACATTTTACGACAAACGAAACAAGTGTAAACAAACGCTTAACCGTTCGTATTGAATGCAACACGGCCATAACACGACATGGATATTCTCTTACCGGAGTACGTTCCATAAAGAAAGCGTTGAAGCCCCGTGGCACTTCTTTCGTGCAATCGCAGAGAACGCCCTGAGCCGAATGCCCGGGTTTGACGGATACATTTTTTTCCACTTCAAAACAATCCAGAGATGCGTTTCGAACGACACAACGTCACAACATGCGTTGCAAGTCTGAACCGCGATTGACAGACGATGGGTTGCCTCCTCCTGCCCGTCGTAAATTCGGCACCACCTCGCGCGCGGTTTGCGGGGACGAACAGCAAGTCACTTAACTCTGGCGCGCAAGCCGAGATGGCTTTTAGCCACGCACACTGCACATACCCATGCGAGGTTGAGTCGTACGTCGCTCGAGAAAGATAATCCAGACCATGGGAAGCACTATCCACCCGCAGAAGCACAACGTCGCATTTCATCGCGAAACAAAGGCGTCCAACACACACACCATCGCCTCCTGTAATGCCAAACGCATCTCGCACTTCCTAATGAGAGTGAGTGGTACGCCTGCAGTGCCCACATGTCGCGAGGTGGGGCCCCGAGCTGAACCGGGATCACGCAACCGTAACTGACCTCTGGGGCGGTTTGTGCCTTGTTGCCAAGGCAACCGATGTTTGAGATCGTCAAAGAAAGGCGCTCGTCCAGCGCTAGAAAGCTCAGAGCCGCCGCGGAGCCGGAGCATGTTTGCCAACGTTGCCGCTCTCCACCACGCGTCGCCCCAAGCTGAACTGGTCACATATGATTGAAGCGTTTTGTGCACGGGTTCTGTATCGGTTTAAAATGTCTTTTTCACATGCGCCGGCAGGAATTACCACCACCGCAAAATAAGACCCGGCACCAGCGGGGCCACATCTGATACGGCGCTTTTTGGATAAACAGTGCGCGGTGCATGAAAGGGACCGAGCGCAAGATCCTCCCCAGCGGCTGCGAGTTCGCCGCCGATTAAAAGTCACGTGCTGCACTGCAGCAACGCACACCGCTAAAGGGCAAGGCCAGGCCACCGCGCACATGCGGCCAGATGTTTCGTTCGCTTATCCATCCTTGAGCGGAGTGCGGAATTCATGGTGTCAACAAAACTTGCCCGTAGCAGACGGCAGTCGGAGGAGCGTAATGCGGAAGTACGTCACCGCTGACTAGCGCAGCATCATGGGAGGGAGTGCTCGCGCGCCGTCAACAGTTGAAAAAAGGAGGAAACGCGGCGCGACGATAATGCGCGGTTTTTGATTTACGATTTCTCAGCTAGTACTCATCGCTTTAACAAAATTCTTGCGGGAGGAGATTGCTAATACATTGTCTTATTTGGGTACATGTACATCCATGCATCGGCGGAAGGTATTTCAGGGCCCCTTTAACTGGCACTGTTTGGGCGGTGAAAGAGCTTCGACGTATCCTTATGAATAAACTTTCCTTTTCAATTCGCACCATGAAAACCCTGTTCCCGACATCATTACCCACGACAACACGCAAATTTAAATGAAAACCATTGCACATATCTTCTCAGTACTGAAAAAAGGTCGGTTTAAGACAACGTGGCCTACATGAAATTGCTGTAAACGTCTTTGCAAAAAATATGTGGCTTGTTGCACCAACGATCAAAGCATGCAGCCTAAAGGTGCTGGATAAACTTATTAACCGAACATCTTATGCCGTGGCGTAAGTCGCTAGGACGTTGGGTACCTCCCGGTGAAGTCAGCTTCTATGCAACCGGGCTGTGTTATTTCCACAGACGTTTTTCCACTCTTGCTGCCTTTTTACATTACTCTTTCTATTTTACGTCGACATACCCACTTCCCACTCTTCTACATGAAATCTCAAGCTCCTGTAAGCTACTGAAACATGTCACTTTAAACCGATAGCATTTCTTGAAGGCTTTAACGCCATTCGTACGACATCAGGTGCTGGATAGTATAATGACGGAGACAAAGTTCGATTTGTGTTGATAAGTAGAGCTGTGCGGTGGTGTGTTTGAGTGACTGATTCGTTGGTACTTATTCTAGACTTTTTCAGATCACCGTAGTCTGCGTAAAAGTTTCTTCTGTTTGTTTGTTCAGTTTCTCTCGACGGCTGAAATGCACTCAAAGGTCCCATAAGACCTTTTTTATGGTGTAGCGTCGGAAGTGGCGGAAATGTATGTAATCACCAATGCTCAAAGGAGCCACAAAGTAGCCAAGTCGCGACAGTGAAATTTTCGTCGCCACGAGTCTCCCCATCAAGCCAGTTTGGCGAAAATCGCCATACCTGCCAACCCTGCCTCTAAGTGCCCTCCAATAGGATTTTATCATTTCAGCAAATATTTTTCAGCAAATATCATTTCAGCAAATATTTCAGCAAAGTGAAATATTTTTCTATATTTCTCTATATTTCTGTTTATTTCTGCGCCTCTGTGCATTACAAAGCGCGAAATAAGCCAAGAAGGTCACAGCCACTCGGGTAGAACCACCTTTCGTGCTAGTTGCAACGACGCTTTGTTCTTTTCCGTGGTCTTAAGCGTTTTTTTGCTCAAAGCGGAGAGTTGGAGAGTTTTGTTCGCTCTCTCAATGGTAAATATGGCGGTTTTCACAATAGTTCGCGCCAAAGGCGTTTGTTATTGAGCAGTGACAAAAGAACGTAGTAACGACTTTGTTATTCTCTTACACATTCATACTACGCTATTAAGAATAAACATGACTACTAATGGATTTTTTTTCAGTGTGTTTATTGCGTACACGTATTGCAAGGAGTTGCGGAGGTGTTGAAATGAAACCTCCAAAAGTAAGTACCTTTTGAGCAGTCTCGTAGGCATGTTATATTGTTACAGTGTGTCAGTAGTTCAAGAACGAAATGTTAGTACATAGCCCCAAGCATTGCGGACATGTGCTAGGGCTCAACTGGGAGGAAGAAGAGGTTCGGGTTAGGTCCAACGCGGTGCTCGCTTCTCTGTGTGTGTGAAATACACCTGCATTTTCACGTATTCCTCTCCGTAACAATGGATATAATCGTTGAATGCGGGATTGTGCGGGTTCTTACAAGAGCTAGTTGGCAACAGACACATTTTAAAGAGTAGGGGTGTTTGACGAGCAGTGCCACATCTTTACCCGTGCAACGCCCTGCATTCGACAGAAAGTAACTGGCGGAAGTAACACATTTATTCGTGATCGCTGCTTAGTGTAGACAACCCGTCTAAGAGATGAGCACGAGCAAGCTTTATCAAAACTAACAATTTATTTTTTACCTATATGGCGATGGGTACGACTGGCTGGGCGGTCGCTGCCTGTTGGGCCCTGTTGATAGCCTTAAGCTAATCACTGTAGTCCAGGCTGGCTAGCTCGCCTGCCCACTATCTATGGTTCAGGGAGGGTACGGGGATAAGGAAAAAAAGTATGGGATTACTCCCAGGTCATGTTGTAGAGTGTGGATGGCTCGCTGTAGAATTTGTAGGAGCCCGAGTATGAGTTGAGGAGGCTAGAAAGGAAGAGGGTGCCATGTCGGATTGCTTTCTATGAGGGTACATGTTAACTTATTGCATAGTCGACTTGTGGGTTCAGGGTAGAGTGCGGCGTTTGAGGCCGTAGTGTTGGAAGATATAAGCACGTTTGCTGCACAGGGTGGTACTATCCCAACGGTGACGGCGAAGTGCTGGAGAAGAACGCGTGGTAGATATGCGGGCGGGTACTGGCGTGATCCGTTCATTCCTCTCCAGACACGCGTGCCTCGGGGTCCAGAGTATGTGGAGGTCAGGGTGATTAGGAATGGATTGTAGCACGCGCAATGCTGAGGGAGTTATGACACCAGTTGTGGTGACATTCAGATTGAGAGTCAGTGACAATTATAGCAGAAGCTTCATCAGTAGTGGCCGCGAGGGTTCTGGCGATTTCTTCAGCAGTTGTGGAATCTTTGGTTATGGAAGTTTCGAAGTGCAGTTCTTTCCCTTGGTGGTTTAAAGTTGTGCGTGTGAAGGCTGGTTTGGAGTGGTATTTGGAGGCATAATGTAGCTGATGTCCTTAACATGTATCTAAGCACACTGCGAAGCGGTCGGATACGGGCTTGTCGACGACCTTGGTGGCAAAGCAGTGCGCATTCCTTTGTATAGCGGCGACGGAAATAGAAGCACGACGTCCCAGTGGTATGCATTGGGGAAGGATGCGGGTATTGAAAAATTCGCAGCTAAGGCGACGGACTAGATGACGGACTAGAAGTAACATGTGCCGACCGCGGCTCTCTGCCTGAAAGACACTGTCAGCACACCCAATCAATTCTCGTACTGAAACCAGCGCTAAGCCTGTACATTGTGGTTCGAATTTTGTGCCACGTTTACGGGCCTTCCCTCGACTACAGACCAGTCATTCATGCTCGATGGCAACAACGAGCGGGAAAGCTTCCTCGTCACCTCCTAGCTATTAGAATCACTCCAACGAAAGAGACGTTTCATTCGTTACCGGGCTGCTTGAGGGTTGAGCGATCGACCCCATGAATGCCGCATGGACGCACTGGTTTACTTCATGGGACCCCACGCACAAGACATGCATAATACCTTCACGCTGACCACTGAGAAGCAGAAAAAATTCAATCCATTGCATAACCGCTTCGAGGAATACTTCATACCTCGGCGAAGCATCCTCTACGAGCGGGGGAGAAATTCAACACCCGGCTCTAGACGGACGGTGAGTTCGTCGAGGATGTCACAACTACCCTGCACGCACTAGTAACAACTTATACTACGAAGAGCTCCGCGAAGAGCTACTCCGTGACAGACGAGTCATGGACCTCACGAAACACAAACAGTCACAACTCTGTAGTTTGACCCCAGCTAGACCTCATGAAGATTTTAACCATCGCTCGTCAGAATGAAACAGTCTTACAACAGCAGCCCCGACTCCTTCCGGGCACGGCAAACGATCCAGTCAACCTTGAACCTCTGAAACCGCAACGGAATGCACCCGCTAAAGATCCCGTGGTAACGCCACCCAAACCACACACCACACGAGTGGTTCCAGGAAAAGTTCGTGCCATCGTGCGGTGTCTGTGAATAAAATCGTCACACGAGGGCCGTCTGTCCTGCCAAAAAAACTGCATCTACCAGAAGTTCAACAAAAGGGTCACTACTCAACCGTTTGCCGCTCAGGACATCTTCTACGAAACGTCAAGCAGGAGCCACGTTTCCTGCTCTACACGGCGACGACGGTTACATCCAAGTAGGACGGCCACCCCCTCATCAAGTCACAGGCCCTGGTTTTTCAAATCGACACGGAGAGGACGGGATGGCTATCCCGGAACGACAAATTTGACAGCTCTTAAAGCGCGTCGCTTTGAATCGCACCGATTGGAAGCTCCAAGGTGCCGATGGATAGACTCTCCGCATTTGGTCTCCTGTAGGTTTTTGGGCGCGGCTATCCGAAAGCCGTGCATCACCATGTCGTCTACTTCGTTGATGCTGTCCTTATGGAGCCCCAATTCGTTAAAGGAGCCATGCAGACAAAACAAAGCTTTGTTCGATTCGGAAGATTAGGTTTTTCGTAGTACCCCAGGCGCTTTCCCGGAAGCAAATGATGCTTTATTTACTGAGAAATATTGCAATTTAAGCCGATTTTTTAAATCTCGCGCTAAATTGTACATTCCGTGACGTGAGCAATTGCGTCATATGAGCCGGTACAAGAAAACAGATACTTAGTATGTCGACTCCATATAGCACCCACACGCAGGAATCAAACAGGAACCGGAACTCGTGCCGAAACCGAGACGGCGGCCATTCTAAAACTCCTAGTAAAACCTAGTACACCCGCAGCCTTGGTCATTGAATCGCCTGATCCGCTGGACAACAAAGCTCTCGCCGAGGAGATCTGGCTTGCATTTAACGACCTTCTGAGTGCACGAGCTTCTAAATGCTTCTAGGTGCACGAGCGGCAGTTGTGGGATACACGGATGGAACGGAAAGTGTTCATTCCGCGATACCCACAACAGACGAACGCCCAGCATCGACATTTCAATTGAACAATTTTTTCTCTTTCACTTATGAAGGGTTCAGAACTACTGGAGTGTGTGGTAAGGCGTTCGGGGCTGTGATTCTGGGATGGGACTTCTGGCATCTCAAGGGGTTTGAACGAACGAACACATTACTTGCCCTGGGACACAAGCAAGAACGGAACGACGTTCATGTTGTCGTCTGATGTACTGGAAGTTTCCAACATATCGGGATTCTTAGACCCAGTACCCTTCCGGGTGCCCTTTGACTGAGCCGCAACCGCCGAGTATATCAGGAGTGCGACAAGTGACACGGGTGGTGCTGCGTGGGTTGGATGCAAAACGGGCATTCACCCATAAATTTCCTCTATGCCCTCGGAGATACTGTGGCCGGTTTATTTTCAATATTTCCGTTGCGACGATGGCAGGGGCACTGCAACCCGGCATATATGGTTGCCACGACAAACGCTACCTATTCGGCAGGTGGTGTGTTCACGAGTTGGGCGGCCGGTTAGAATCGAGCAGGAGCAGTGGAGGTACCAAATCAGCCTCACTGACTTGGGTCACTGCAGCAAGCAGACGCCGCTCCTCCCCCCCCCTCGAGTTGTGCTGACGGAGCTCCCCAGTGGGAAAGGGCGAACGCAATCCGCCCCTCTTGGAAGGCGAGGTTGTCGTTGACTTTTCAGAAAATAATCAGTTTTTAGTGAGTAGTATTCTTTGCTGAGTACCCCAAAAGACAGGACTGTCTACGCCCTGCATTTCCTCAAAAATGCAAATGTAGCTGAAGTTCCACCTGTACTCGTTCTATTAGCGTAAATGGACCTAAGTAGTCGCACGAAATTTTGAAAAACTAAAAAACAAAAAATACACAAAATTACGGAAAATGGCGAAACGTGTAACGCCCTGCATTCCCACATGAATGCAGATTTCGCAAAAGTTACACCAGTAATCGTTATAATAGCGTAAATTGAGATACGTGGTCAAACAAAATTTTCATTAACTAGAAAATCAGAAAAATACAAAATAAATACGAAAACTGGCGGGCCGTGTAACGCCCTGCATTTCCACAATAATGCAGATTTCGGGAAAGTTCGAAATTTAATCTTTGTATTAACGTAAATGGAGATAATTCGTCAGACAAAATTTTGAAAATAAAAATGAGGCAACTATTAAAAATTACGAAATATCACCGACCGTAAAACGGATGGCATTTCCACAATATGGCAGATTTTGCTAAAGTCTCACCAACAAAGTTTAGCGAAAATATTTAAAAAAGACAAAATAATTAACGAAAGAGGCGAACCGTGTAACGCCCTGCATTTCCACAACAATGCAGGTTTCACAAAAGTTACAAATGTAATCGTTATAGTAACGTAAGTGGAGATAATTGGTCGGACGAAATTTTGAAAAACTAAAAAGGAAGAAAAATATTTAAAAACTGCAGAAAATGGCAAAGTATATAACGCATGGCATTTCCATATTAATGCGGATTTCGCAAAAGTTTCCTTTGTAATTGTTATAATAGCGTTAACGGAGATAATTGGTCGAAGAAAAACTTGAAAAATAAAAAAAAGAAGAAAAATCTAAAATAACTAAGGAAAATTGGTAAACGTGTAACGACCTGCATTTCCCCAATAATGCAGATTTCCCCAATAATGCAATGGAATCGTTATAACAACGTAAACTGATATATTTGGCCCAACAAATTTCCGAAGAAATTAAAATAAAAATATGTCATAAAATACGGAAATTGGCTAATTGTATAACGCATGACATTTACACAATATTGCAGATTTTATAAAACTTCCACCTGTAGCCGTTATAATAGCGTAAATGGAAATAAATGGTAGAAACAAATTTTAAAACAGTGAAAAGAAGGAAATATAAAAAATATCGAACATGACCAACCGTGTAATGCCCTGCATTTCCACAGTAATGCAGATTTCCCGGAAGTTCAAAATGCAATCGTTATAAAAGTGTCAATGGAGATTATTTTTCAAACAAAATTTTGAAGAACACAAAAATCAGAAAAAATATTACGCAATTTCGGAAAATGGCAGACAGTATAACATCCTGCATTTCTACAATAATGCAGATTTCGGGAATGGTGCACTTGAAATTGTTATATTAGTGTAAATGGAGATAATTGGTCGTAGAGGATTTAGAAAAGCCCAAAAATTCGACTATAAACACTCACGCCAAAGACAAGCTGCATAGGAATGGAACGATTAGCCTATAATTCTGAATTTCTGCAGGGTTTTCTTTTTGGAGGTTTTCTCAACACCTGGAATACGCTACGTGCATTGGGTGTCCGTTCGCACCGGTGAGGCTGCGTAATTCGAAATTAAAGTTTGGGTGGTATTGTACTGCATTTTCGCGGACGTCGGTCTAGCGCGCAAGATGTGTTGCCATGGCTAAACCGCTGGCGCTTGAAGGAACTGCGGCGATTCGGTATGTAGGGTCGGACCGGGCAGCCAATGAATTCTGCGATGACTTTCTCAGGACACGGTGTTGTGCGGTTGAACGCCAAGCCTAAGTGTTGGTGGGTATTTTAGGTGCGGAGTAGCTTAGGACAGCAAGTCCATCCGCGTTCGTGCGCATTGCATTTACAATCGCTAAAAATCGCACAGACACCAGCAGCATTCGAGCCTGTGTCTGGTAGACCAGACAGAGTTAGTTTCAGTCGTCTTACCCATTGGGCTACTACCGTGAGTTGGTACCCGGAGTCAAACGACTTACCCTCTCGCCTGTAATGGTGTGGAGTACCTGATGACCTCCCAATGTCCATCCGCGTCCATCCGTGCGCACACCACCATCAAGCGAAAATCAAGCGAAATTCAATTCTAGCCGTGAGTTGCAGTTTCCTTTAGGGAATAATCAAGGTGCAACTCACGGCTCAAGTTGAAGGATGGTCGGGGCGCAAATCGGATGTCACTCGGGGCGCAACTTGGATGTCATTTCGAGTCCCCGTACTCCCCCACCCTCGCCATCATCCACGGAGTGGAGATGCTGCCATTTTTATCACTTAAGCATATGGTGATTTGCTTCACTGGTGTTACGCCCTTTTTGCCAATGTCTTCAAGCAAATTGGCTTTGGTCTTACTAGATCTGGATCAGAGGTTACGCCCGCGGAGCTGTTAGGGATAAGATGGGCGTGATCTTGACGTCCGCGCCCACCATACGAGTTTAAGTTTAAGCGAAGAGGTTATTGGATTGCTGATCGTTGTTGACTTCAATCAACACTTTTCATGCTTTGCTTTTTACGACTTGCCGATAAGGCTTTCGAGAAACTTGGACATACGAAACACAGACTGGGCACGAATAGGCTTGGATTTATGAGGTGATTTTATAGTCCTAATGCGCCAGAATATATCGGGCTTTGGGAGCCTTAATAAAGGCAAGGTGGGAAAAGGAACTTAAGTGTGGCCCCTTTTCACGGACAGATCATGTCTGCGCTTGGTGGGGGTTATATTATACTACATAGAATGCAATAAAAGCTGGGAACAGGGGTTGTTTCTCCTTGAGCCTTACCCCAATAGCTGGGGAGGTCCCGGAACCCTGTGCCTTGTAAACAGATTGGCAGCCCCAAGGCCAGATCTGGACGAGAGCTCTGACGGCCACTATTTGAGTCTTTTTCCCTTCGAGTAGGAGCTCATTGCCACTGTTCGATAAAGTGTCAGTGCGGGGACCAGGGTAGTCCACTCACCATCATTTCGCCTAACTTCAGGGCCTCCAGAGTCAATTTTTTTCTGTATTTGAACAATGATATTTTATTGCCTTGTTAGTTCTCTGACCCAGGAAGCTCGTTTATTGCCTCTGAATGTTACTCTAAGCAATATTCGTTCCATGGTCAATTGAGGCGTTCGAAATTTGCTTTCAATGTTTTAGTAAGGCGCAGTATTCAGCTTCATAGGTCACTACCGGTAGGACGCAAAGGTTGTACATTCTCCCTTGGAGCGAGAGGGGTAGCTTGCATTCAAAAAATTAAAAAAAAAATTAGAGGTAGCTTACGCTCCGAATATTTCCAAACTTGCGCTTAAAATCTACCCCCACAACCTTCGCCCATTTTACCACTGGAAAATCGCGGAGCGCTGAACACAATACGCTGAACGAACACCATGCCATCAATTACAATTTGATTCGAACAATGTAATATGCATGTAATACTGTAAATATATCATCTGTTTTTTATTTATATTTTATGATGTGCCATGCCTGTATTACTGCTAATCAACCATCTATTACGTGTTTAAGAGTATTACATTTTGAACATATTTTCACCTTGCATCTGCTATGTACAGGGGCTGTAGACCAGGTCAACGCCTTTGGGGAGCATTGTTTTCACGGTCCATAATATTTTTTGTTGGATTAAAACTGTTTTGGAACGATTTTCAAGAAGCGCTCAAATCTGCACATCAGCCATATCTGCGCTTTTCCAGGGAACCCCGCCGCCGATGCTGGAGTCAGGACGTACGGCTTACCATTAAACAACCCGCACCATAGTCCGCAAAGAGCTTTCGAAACCGTGGGGACGCCGCCGCCGCAGGAATTCTCTTGGCGTTCCAACAAATTTGCGATAAAGCGCAACAAGAAATAGAACAAGCTACTCCGCTGGAAGCACCCCACGAGCAACAAGTATGAGGTACGTTGCAGCCATTCTTTGCGAGAGACCTACTGCCGTTCGTCACCGGATGCCTCGTGGAAAGCGGCAACTTACTGTTGTTCCACTGCCCATCTGCCGTGCCACAGACGTCCTTCTGGACGACCTACGTCTCGGAGACCCCCGAGTGTCGTCCGCTGTGGTGCCTCTGCTGAGAAGCCACCCACATCTAACATCGGTGCCGCTACATAAGACTTGGTCTCCGCGGGTTCTACGTCGGTGCACTACAGCAATTGCCCGTTTAGCGCCCCACGGAAATGCACAAATAGGTGTCCCATATTCACCGTGATCAGCACATTTGAGCCTATTAGTCACCCTATCCCTGGTATCCCGAAACCTCCACAGTGCCGCTGTCTTCGCGCGTGGGTTCCCAACGGCAGTGTAAGGAGAAGAAAGCACAGCAGCTTCTTGAGATGAAGTAGCTTTTCGACGATAAGACGCTTCTAACCCAAATGATGCTTCGAAGGCCAAGCCTCACAACCCGCTCTGTGCACAAGATACGGTACACCCCTGACATGACGGCCGAGCACTAAAACAGCAGAACGCCTAGACACGATACGTTACGGGACCTAACCTTGCAGTAATTAAGGCGACGACACAGCGTAGCTACCTACAGTCCACTTCCACCAGTCATGATTATATAGGCCACGCCGCAAACTAAACACGAAGAAAATGAAGTCTGGCGTCCAGCTATATATTAACGGTTTAGATGTAGTCGCAATGATAGACAGGGCTGACGACTACCCAGTATTTAGCGGATGACGGACAACGAATATGAAAAACGTCGCGCCCAAGTGCGAATCTCCACGTATCCTCTCAGTTGGATCTCGTTTCTTTACGACAAGTGGAAGGTGGATGTCGCGTCTCACCCTAAATGGGGTGATTCGCGAACTGCTCTCGCTAAGGAATTGGTAAATAAACTTTTCGAGACGTAATTCTCAATACTGCCACCCGCGGCAGTGCAGCAAACACTCCGATTGCGCACAAACACTGTGTTTGCATTGTTCTTTCCCGCCCGCTGTCTCTCACAAGGACAGCCGGATCCGAGTCGCCTTTCTATCGGTAGACCCTGCTTGCGACCACTGCAAATATGAATGGTATTACCTGATGGGTGCGCAGTGATCACCTGTATGTTCCGGATTATGTTCTGAAAAAAAAAACACCTCAAGGGGGCGCAAGCTTCGTTACACATCCGCATAAAACAAGCTGGAAATGCACGACCACTCAATTGGCCACGCCGGCATCGAAACTAAGTTTTTCTACCCACCGATACCGCCTTTGCAGCTGAGTTTGGATTACAGTTTTATTGGCGCTTTTGTTTCATCCGCTGCCGCTGTTATGGCCGGGGGCCACATTAGTAAAATGCTACCGAAATCGTCGGACTGTTGGGATTGGCAACATTCCAATTGATATGAAAGTAGCGATAAATATTTCGCTTCACAAATGCGGTGATTGTAGCAAAATGGAAAACTATAGGCTCATCTCTATTCTAATATGCCTCCCCAAGATAAACGCCTGCTTTGAACAATAATAGGCATTTTAGACTCTCACAATCTGATTGTGCCACACAATACGGGTTTTTTCAACGAACAGGTACTGAAACACGGCATGAAATTATTTCTGGCTTCTTGAATTCCGCTTTTGAACATTACCAAGTTGCCTGTGCTCTGTTCTTAGATATTAAGAAAGCAGTGTCGTGAAATAGGTAGAGATGTTTCTGTCATGCCGTGCTGCCATCATCGGAAGCGGGTTCGATTAAACGGATCATCGGGAGGGGTCTCCGTGGCCCGTCTTTTTCTCCACATATTTTTACACCGCAAAGCCCGGGGGAGGGCTTGGCGGTAATTTTTTACTCTTCGACTGCCTACTCATCTCAGTGAATCGGGAATAAAGCCTCACATGGAAGGGCTGATTCAGGTAACAGTGAGGCAGCCTAAGAAAAAGAACACTGAACAAACCCAGCAGTAAGAAATATCTGCCCGACACAGCACGAGATGTCCGTGAGCGGAGACAAGACCGACATGGAGAAGACGCCGACTTTTGCCTTCTGAGCCGGTCGCCACGTCTCACAATCGACGCGAAGCTGGACCAGACGTGGAGGCCCTTCTCGAAAGGCGGCGCATCGTCTGACTACACATCGCGACAATCATCGGCCAAGTTGAAGACATCCTCCCAATGACAAGACCCTCAATAAGTGAGTTGAATGAGCATGCTAATAAGTTGACAGAACTTCATGAAGAGCTACGCAATTTTAATCAAAAAGTGGAAGATTCTGTAGACATTGATAATCTGAAGGCCGACTTTAAAAATGCATTCACCTTTGACGCCCTTGTTTGTGTAGCGAAATCCAATCTTCAACTTAAAATAGTCGACAGAAAGAAAGCTGAAGAAACCCGTATAGCATTTGCCACAGACCGATTTCGGGCAGAACATAACGAACGGCGGGAGAATCAGATCCATTATTCGGAAAGTAACAAATACTCAAATGTAAACACCCTCATAGAAAAGAAAAAGATGAAAACCGGCATAAAAGGAAACGGGACTCTCAAGATATTAGCGGAATAAAAGCCAGCGTTCTTGTGAATTCGCCCGAAGAAACTGAGCGTTAGGATGAGACCACTACCACTAGATTCTAGTGCTGAAAGGCAATAATTTCTACCAGTGCTGGACACGCGAAACAAACGAAACCATCAGCGACTTGGACATCGATTACCTGACACCAGATATAGCCCCGGAAAAGTCGTTTGTTGTGGGGAATGAGTGCTTCATGTGACTAATGATGAACAGTTGACAAGTGGCGAATCCTTGATGACTTGTGCTGATTTCTGTAGTGAAGACAGAAAGATACATTATTTACGGCTTGGCGTAATTTGTCCTCTGGTTTTTAACATAAGGTGCCGGTGAAGCAGTACACGTAAAAAAAAACATTGAACTGCAAAGCAGAAGAGTTCAAAGACGGAGGACCTCAAGGAGGGCTACGCTCTTAACTTGCCACCATAAAAAGAAAAAAAGAAATCACCAGTGCCAGCTAATGTTGGAAAAACGAAGAAAGCATCTTTACATTGCTACAAGAACACGTGCAGTGAACCCAGACTCAAAGCGTAGAACTGGAACAGCACCGAACACTGCAGACCGCATCGTGTGCCTTGAAGAAAGCCGCAATGCGAATTCGTTCCACGTGCATCCGGCTGCGGCAAAAAATGATGACTTCTGGAAACAAAGGGAAATGCCTGCAACCAGGGCAGGAAACAGGAATTCAATTAATATTCTTCGAAGACTGCGTCGAGAGGCCGGAGTAGCTTGGTTTCTGGCTACACCAAAGCCAAGGTATGGTTACCATCGATTACGTGGAAGACGCAAGGTGTCGACCAGTTGATTCACACGGATTTGAAATTAACTCCACATGAACTAAGAAATTTGTTGGCCAGGGTCAAAGCTCATTCATTGTTGCGCGGGGTGGGGGGGGTAATGTTGCAAATTAGTGGATGTGTTTCTGTCGCGCCCTACTATCACTATCGGAAGCGGGTTTGATTAAACACATCATCGGGACATGTCTCAGCGTCTGGTTCCCTTCTCCACTAGCATTCGACAAAGTAACCCATGATCTTCTGTTACGGAAACGTTTCTTGCTTGGATTTATAAGACCTTTATTGCAGTTGCTATAAAAATTTTCGCACTGCCGGCGTCAGTGTGTTTCTCTACGAGGGTCTCGTAGCATGTTTTCACCGATAAAATCGGGATTTCCTCAAGGCTAGACACTAAGCACCTTGATCCTTAACATTTTGTTAATGATACAATTTCCACTCCGCAGTTTCACTATCCTGACCACAGATTGATAGTTTTCTCCCCACAGTCGTTCAACAGGCCATTGCATCATTGCAGACTGCTAGCACTAATAAAATAAACTGGTTTGCTGCTATAAAACGCGATTTGTCTGCTTCCGCAATCCGTTCAAAATGTACTTGATTACTTGTTACTGTTCCACGTTTCTTCATGCTCTCCTTTTATGTGGAAACCGATGAAGTGTGCGTCATCAGTCGAATATCTCGGACTAATCATTGACAATGACCTTAGATACAATTCTCATCTAGCATACGTCAGTAGAAAGCTGCGCTTGCTTTTGTGCATTTTGTGCAACTTGCATTACATGATGCCGTTATCAGTACTAAAGATAATTTTCCACGCTTTGGCTACAGTGTTCTTTGTTGCAGCATTACTCTGTAAACACTGCTTATTTCGATGGCAGCAGAGGCTGAATTCCATTCTAAGCTATTTAGTAAAAAATGTAGCCTATGAATAATGCCTCCCCGGAAGTACAAACATTTTTACGTTATAGCTGTCAAATTTTACTATGCTTTGTTATTGCGATCATTTTGAATCATTTTTCATGCAACGACTACAAAAAAAATTTAAAAATACATTCCTACGCGTAGCCTTAGACCAAGAGAACTGTATCGCACACGTGTCTTTACGTCTCAAGAACGCTGCAGTAGCTAAACGTCCGGTGATGTCACAGAAAAACAAAAAACAAAAACGAAACATGCCGGAGGCGTTTTTTTGAAAATGGATGATCTTAAAACATATTACTGCACCTGTAATCATTTTAATTAAGACATTTGCTGCATAAACGCAAGAGGGCGGATGCCCAACAAGCGTATTCTAGTAATAGCGGTATTTGTATGCTTCAAAAAATATCTAATAAAAGTAACCAGCTGGCTTCAGCAGAGCCTGATGCTTGTGTTTACATCCTCGAGATAAAGCGGTCGTGGTCACAGTGTTTTTCACCAGTATGCCACGCTTTTCACATTGACCATTTTATTTAGGATGTTTGCTCCCGAGGGGGTTAGCAGGAGCTGTAATTATTGTTCCAGTATTTTCTAATAAAAAGACAGTCATAGCGGTTGGGTAAAAATCAAGGCAGGCTGCCCTCACGGCGAGTTGTGGGCCCCGCATGCTGTTTGGCGTTCCGTCTGGATGCAATTTAGGTGAACGCAGCATGTCTATCTGAACAGAAGGATCGGCACGGGATTTCTAAAAATCTCCGTCACCTTTTACACACTTGATAAACATATGCTGCCCTCGTAGCACCTATTTTAGTCTATTTAGGTGCAGTAATAAAAACACAGCCTCCGAAAAAATCGGCTTTGGGGATATTGTATAAGTTAAATGTACAGCCGGTGAAACGCTTGTCTATAACAGCGATTTCAACTTCAACCAGCTACATCCGAAAACTGCCGAAACATACTCGTTCCAAACATGTCGGAGGCAAAAGCGAAAGGCTAAGACTTCAGAATTCTGCAGTAGTTTTATTCAAATCCCGCTCCGGCGGGGAAGGATAGGGCTGAGAGTACGAACGCTGTGTTATAGACAAGCCTTTTACCGGCTGTACGGGCGCAAAGTACATGCATGATCGCAAAAATAATATTGGAATAATACTGCAGCACATGATGTTGGGATAATTTTTGCAGAAGCCGTGCTCATACTTTTCGAAATTTTTATTTACCCAGAACACGTATGTGTGAAAATTTTAAAGTAAGCAGCAAAAGCACATAAAGAAGAGTGCTAAACCCAAACTGCAGCTGTTGACGGCCGTTGGTGAACTCGGTTTTGTTTATTGGAAGTACCAGGTAGCAGTGGTTGAGATTGGTACAGTTTAGGGTATGGGGCGCCTGATAGCAGCATGCCTTAATAGGCTGAAATCCAAGTGTTTGTATAAAAATAAAAGCCTACATCTGAGATTGTAAATCACGAGTCCTGTGTAACCGAAATCATTATTTCGGTGCCACGAACAACACTTTTCTACTTCGCTCGTTCTCTATAACTGCAATACCACTATGTACCACCAGTTCTTTATTTTATTTTATTTTATTTATTTAGTAGATACTGCAGGCCCAGTTTGGGCCAAAGCAATTCAATTCAATTCAATTCAATTCATTTTTTTATTTCAACATCAGTGATGTTTGGGGGCATGGACAAAAAGCCATATAGTGGCTTGACAGGGTCCATGCCCCCTACATGGCATACAGTCAGTGCTACAAAGGGCACGTACATTTTTGGCAAGGTACATTATTTTTCTTCTCACAACATCGAACTCTCACAAGTAGAGCAGTGACGAAACACGGTCACTACAAAAAAAGGAAATCATAAGAGTTACAGACCATAAAGAGCTACACAATACATGTTTATAACCAGGTAAATACTAGGCATTCTTTAAGTAACCCATGATTACGTAGGTTTTACTTTTAAAAGAAGGGCTAAAGTATAAACAGAAAAAACCGGTAGCACGGAAGCACAAAAAACACTCAAAATGTGAAAATAAACAAAATACAGAAAAAGAGGAACAGCAGAATTCTACAAAACAACGCAATCAAAAGAACATGTTCCGCAAATCCTTGAATGAAACAGAAAAAATGTCGACATTTGGTACAAGGTAAAATTCGTTAAGCAAAGATGGTAAACAAAATTTAAGCATTTGTTTTCCGTAGTTGGTACGGCATGTATTCACTTTCCATTGCTCGGGACGACGGATGTTATATGTGTTTACGGTTTTTCGAAGTTGTGCAAGTGTTGCCAGTAGGTTGGTGTTTTTTATTATTTGTGATTTGTAATACCGGAGTAATTTATATCTGTAGAGAGACTTTACATTAATAATTCTATGTTCTTGAAACAGAGAGCTTGTATGGGACAAGTAGTGTACTTTACTCATTATACGTACCATCCGCTTTTGTACCACGAGCAGTCTGTCTAAGTTTTTCAAGCGTGGTTGTTCCCCATACCAGCGCACCGTAACTCAACAATGACGAAAACAGACAATTATAAAAATAACATTGACTGAAACAGGAAAATAAAGGCAGTGTTGTCGCAAACAACCGGTAACACCAGATAATTTCCCCACTATATAGTTGACGTGCTTATCCCATGACATGTGCTCTGTGAAATAAACACCTAGAGTTTTGAAAGACGGCACAGTTTCTATCTCTGTATTGTTAATTCGTATGGGAAGAAGTTTAAAGACTGTATTCCTTGGACGAAATAATATTGCCTTAGTTTTACTGATATTAATCTGCAGATCATTTTGGAAAGCCCAATTGTTTATGAGTTGCAGTGTTTTGTTGGCGCATTCAGTTAAATTAACTCCGGATTTACCTGCGAAAAACAAACTAGTGTCATCAGCGTATATAATATACTTAACAGAATCATCAATATTGACGATTTCATTTATATATAGAATAAAAAGAAATGGGCCTAGTATGCTCCCCTTCGGAACACCTGATTTTACGGGTTTTATTGTAGAATGGTTGCGGTTTATGTCAACAAACTGACAGCGGTACTGTAAATAAGAAGATATTAGAGATAGTACGTTGCCACGGAATCCATAATGTTCCAGTTTAAGAAGGAGTATATCATGGTTAATAAGGTCAAAGGCTTTTGTGAAATCCAAAAAAACGCCGAGAACCATATTTTTATTTTCAAAATTTTCTAGTATATACTCTTTTTGTTCTAGTAGCGCTAACTCAGTCGACATCTGTTTTCGGAAACCATATTGAGCCGAGGTTAATATTTGGAATCGATCAGCAAAGGAAGTTAAACGTTTTAGAATTACTTTTTCCAGGCCCTTTGAAAAAACGGGTAAAATAGATATCGGACGGTAGTTGGAAAATTCATTGCGGTTTCCTTTTTTATATGTTACTGTGACTCTTGCAAGTTGCATACTAGCTGGAAATATACCAGTTAAAATACAGGCGTTAAAAATGTGAGCTAACAGCCTGATATAACATCGATAACGTATTTTACAGGTATAATCTGAAAACCATATGCATCCTCTGCTTTGCTATTTTTTAATTCCATGAAAACTGTTATAATTTCTCTGAGATCAGTTGGGTCTAAAAACATGCAATTTTGGTTACATGATTTCATAAATGATAGATTACGTCTTTGGCTTGTGGATGTGGGGGCTACAAACAAGAAATGGTTATTAAAAGCATTAGCCAAATCTACCCCAGTTATTTCACGGTCATCTTTAATTATGCGGCTGATGGGCTCTGGTGAGCGTTGAACTAAAGAATTTAAAACTCTCCAAACGTCATCTGAGCGTCTTGTTGATGAGCTAAAGAGATTGAGGTAATAGCATTTTTTAGCAGCCCTCAGCTCTTTGGTAACGTAATTTCTAAATTCTTTAAATAACTTCAATAGATTAGGACACCTGGTTTTAATAAAGCGGCCGTACAGTCGGTCACGCTGTCTAATGAGTTTCAGAATTTCTTTTGTAACCCATGGTTTGCGTGCTTTGTTTGATGGGGTGTGTGTCTTATGAGGAAAAGAAACATCATAAGCAGCCGTAAACTTATTCATAAATGTATTGTAAGCTGATTCAGGGTTTTCGTCTATAAAAACATCATCCCAATTTGTGTCTGTTACAAGCTGCCGGAATGAGGATAACGTGACCGGGTTTATTCGCCGATATGTGTATTTGTGCGAGTTTTCAGTAGCCTTTATCGTTTGTTCAAGAGATAAGAAAATTGGTAAATGATCACTAATTGCATATGTGATTACACCCGCTAACACGCATCCGATGTCGACGTTTGTGATGAAAAGGTCAAGAAGGGTCTCTGTGTTTTCGGTTATTCTTGTGGGTAGGGCTATGGTGTTTTGACAACAATGAAAGTTTAACGTTGTTTCGAATTCAGTCTTTATAGAGCTGTCGAGGAGCATATTAATATTAAAATCTCCGCCCAGGATTAGTTGGTATCTATGAAAAGTTATAAACTCCAGAAAACGATCTAGAAATACAAGAAAATTGGAAATATCCCCACTGGGTGGGCGATAACATGTAGAAATAATATACGATCCAGATTTAACAGTAACAACTTCATAGTCAGGCGTAATCAAAGAAAATTGGGAAATCAATTCACATTGCATAATATTCGAGATCATCATGCATACCCCTCCTCCCCGCTTTCCAGTACGGTTCATATAGTATGATTTATATTTGGGCAAGGCAAATACATCTTCTTCGCACTCGAACCATGTTTCGGTAAACATAATCACACCAAAAAGCATATTCGTTTCATTAAAAAAACATTCCACATCATTGTTTCTACCAGACTGCAAGTTTAGATGCATGCAATTTAAGCGCGAGACGGGTTCATTTAAGACCTGCTGTAGCTCCGGTAAATCTATGGGTTTTTCACGAAACGAAAGCATGGCTTACAAGGGGTGGCAAAAATATGGGCCAGTGTAAATGCAGGACGAGACAATGGGCGTGTTCGGTGGGGGACGTGTCTATAAGAAATGAGTTATCAAGAATATCAAGGTGGAAAGGATTGACAAAAAGCCTCTGTATCGGCTGTAACCGCCTGCTGGGCGTGTATGTTGGTGCGCCTGATAGCATTGAATGCGCAGAACAAGAAAAATTGAAGCGGAAACATATTCTGTGAATGTGAGACAAGACCTTTGCTCGACGTGTGGCTTGTCACCAGTTAGAGAACGTAGATGCATGTAGACGAAGAAAAGTGTCAGATCCGCCATGAAACGGAACGCACACCTTCACTCGATTTTCTCGAGGTCGCGCTCATGACGTATGACAACTGTAACAGAGTCATCGGTCTGCTTAGCATAAATTTTTCCACCTCGTGACCACACGTACTTCCAACCCGCAGCTTTCTTTTTTGCGACAGCCGTGCCAAGAAGACGTTTAAGAACAGGGCATAAGTGATCGTTCACGTAGACCGGTGAGTTGGTAGTGTTTCCAAAATCCTTGTTGTTCAGTCGCAATTTTCGAGCCTTATCAAGGAGGGCGTCTCTCTTTTGCCGCCGAGCAAACTGCACAACAATGCAGTTAGGCTTTGCCTTAGAGGGAACACGGTGACAGGCCTCGATGTCGTCTGGTGTCACGGGGACATCAGCGAGAGTTCCAAGTTTTTGCACAATCTCGACAACATCTTCACCTGGTTTCTGCTCAATTCCTTTGATCTCAATGTTATTGCTACGAGAATATTGCTCGGAGTGAACTAGGCGGGACTCGGCATCGACCAACCGTTTCGTCAAGGCATCGCATTCCGTGCGCAGAGCAGTGTTTTGTTCTTTAAGGGTCTCATTGTGAGCCTTAATAGTCTTGTAGTCCTTCTCAATCTCCTCAAAGACTTTGTTGAAGTATTCAATGCTCTTCGCCTCGTCACGAAACTCCGTCCTAAAGTCCCTCATTTCCGCACGCAAGTCCCGCTCCACCGTCTCTCGTACATTTTTTATCTCAGCGCGCAGTTCATCCTTAAGTTCATTAATCAGCTGTTGCATGGGTGGTGCCATTTGAGAAATGTTAGTTTCAAGTACAAAAAATCCACACACTCAAAGGTTGACAAATTTGGGCAGCAGCGACAGCAAATGTTTGTAAAGTTAGAGATAGTCGTTAAAAAATACACAACCAACCTGCAAAATGCAGAAGAAAAGCGTGATGCACGGGCCGCTGTGCTGTCACTGCTGACAGTAAAGCCGTTGCACACCGGGCAGCTCCTTTTGAAGGGTTGGTAGTCGCCGTTGGCGCCACCAGGAGATGCGCAGGATGCGAGAGTCAAGTTCTCGCGCAGCCAAACCAGGTCGAACAGTTCCGGGCGCTGATTACCGGCCTTCGCAACGGCGTTTTGGCAGCAGAGCTGATTCCATGCGTCGATCCTTTGGGCTTCGGGTAGGCCTGTGTCACTGTTGTCCGAGAATTGTCACTGCAAAATGCAGAAGAAAAGCGTGATGCACGGGCCGCTGTGCTGTCACTGCTGCCAGCAGGAGGGGCGGTACAGCGCATACAATACACGCAAATGAACAGCACAAAAATGTAGCCGCACATTATGGCAAACAAAATATCAAACATGGAAACAACAATACATAAAAAACTATTCGCTACACAAATCAAGCAACCTCTAGTTAAAGAAAAAGAACTACACATGAAAACAAGAATTCTTTTATTATTTCTAAAAGTTCAATGATTTGAGAAAGTGCCACTGTTTCAGTACACTACTTCTGTACATTATTGCCGCTTTCCAGTTTTTGATACCGTCTGCGTAGACATGTTGTTCCGATAATTGCAGTTTTTGAGGTGAAGCTGTGTGCCGGCACTTCCCTTTTCTTATATTGATTTGACCAATTGTGTGGGGCAGAAACCAGAAAAAGTCGCATTCTCCACCTCGCCCGCCCGGAAGGGGAGATTTCAAGTCGACGGCGGGTCAACTTTCCAACCGCTGTAGCCCCAGGCCGGGAGCGTCTTGTAGTGGTAGCAGGTGCCAAGCGCCAGGCCCGCGAGTGGCTTGTACCTATCTTCGCGGTAAATGCCCGATACCATCAAGGCACACGAATGCACATGGGGAATTCCCAAGCTACGGTTGACCCTCTTCTCGGTAACCGCCTGTGGTAGGACGCACCGCCAGACTGTTCAGCCAGCGGCAATGCGGTGTTGTAGAAGGCCTGGGGGCTCCATCATATTGACGAGAGCCCGAAGCACCTCGAAAGGGGGAACGGCAGCTTTCCAAGCGTGAATTTCCCTTTCAGGGATCGACAATCGACCAGGGATGCCTGTGCCCAATAAAGAAACCAGGAGTTTCCGGTCGTACGCTGATACGAACACGGTACCTCCCCTATATGAGGGGAGTACCGTACCTCTGAGACATCGCTGATTAGGTATAGCCAGATTTCTTTCCCAGCGCTCTACAGAAAAGTTGTGTCCGCGTAATCCAGGAACACCTTGACGGGCAGTCTCAGAGGTTGACTGCAATTTATTTTTTGAGGTTTTCCCGACGCAAGTTCTAAAGGGCCGTGCAGAAAAAAAACAAGTTTTGTTCATTCGTAAGATTACCTTTTTAGAATTGCACTTACTCCACTTCTAACGCTAACTTCACTCAAATAGCTTATATAATTGAAAAAAAAGAGTATGGTCATGCGACTCACTAGCTCATTTCCCCACTAGAACATATGACATCATATCCACAGCAGTGCGATGGGCTGAGGCCGGGAAAAGCAAACGCAAATTAGGCAGGGCTCATAAGGTTGTAGAACGAGCTATTTTCACTTAGATGCGATGCATATTCAATTGGTAGCAGTAATGAGAAAAAGTACACGTAAACATGAAAGTCCCAGTGCCTGCTTCTGTTGGCACTGTGTGCACTATGCATGTTATAGATACACAGCAGTCCGACGGAAACTGAAACCTTTGCATATCGTGCTTGAGTGCCCACCTATAGGCATAAAAAATCACCTTGCAGAAAAGGTTGAGAGCCTCAACTTTGAAAGCTCTTCCTCATCCTGACCCCTTTATAAACTTAGCGAAAAGTCTTGGTTGCCTTCTTGATTATTTACTCGAAATTAGCGTTGCAGAGCGAGTCTTGAACCTCATATCCTGACCTACAGGATCATGTCGGCATTTACGTCCCCCACACAAAGCTTTATGTTCACTTTTTATCTCCCCTTTTTTTACCTCTGTGCTGCGTCCTCCTATCTTTATGGCCTTAAATACCTTCTGCTCATCCCCGCACAGTAGTATGTTTGGAGGCGGGAACATGCCAGCAAACCACTTTGCTTTTATCTAATAAAGAGCATTCTCTCTCTCTTGTTGAGGTTATCCTGGACTACACTAGCCAATTGGCCTAAGCTACATTGTCTCAGGCGACCCTGTTTGGCGTAAAACCTCGGCGTTTCACGAACCAAGGACTTCCAACCGCAATCTAAGAAGACAGGTGCCAATACGCTCAGTAACAAAGCGAGTGCCGACAGCTCTCCGAGTGGCATGGTGGCGCCATGTAGTAGGACGGAGGGTAACAAAGGCGTTCTGAAATACGCTGCAGGATAAACGTCGCACTAATGTTCGCTTGAAGGCCTATTCGAGTGACATCATTGAAGACATCCTGAAAGGCAATATGTGGCATGAAAATAAACATTTCAACTTAAACTGATTAATTTCTCATCGCCAAGAGCATCAATCCCGGCCGGTCTTACGCAGGGGCACTATAAAACGCCAAATCTTTCGAAAAAAGACACCTGTATTTTGTCTGTATGGCCTCTTTAACGGTGTCACTCAGTGCCTCCGTTTCAAGCTTATAGGCAAATACAAAGCGCACAGGCCTGATAAAAAAAAAGAAAAAGAAGGTCCTGGTCTTCGAAAGTGTCGCAAACATAAATTGCTTCACACCATGGCGTTCGCCTGTTCTTTTTCCGTGCCATGAAAGCTTTCCGGGGTGTCACGCAGTTTGAATACGGGAAGAAAGGAAATGCGCCTGCGAAACCTTGCATGTCGAGAAATGTATAAAGTGTGAGGAAAGAGTCATTTACAGTACTCCCATGAAGCGTGGAAAGATCTATATCAGCGAAACGGGTCGATGCATAAACGGCCAGTTATGAGAGCACTGTGCCCACCGATTTTCAATTAGCCGGTCATTTTTGCTATCACCCTCATGAGTGCACATGTGAGCCATGTTTGAAAGTGCTACGACTCTGGAAAATAGCAGTAGAAAAATGAAGAGGGTAATATTTGAAGCAGTCTACATCTGCCAGCAGCAGGAAGGAAACTGCATCAGTGTTCCGGCCACCTCCCTCAGTGATACGCAATCGAACTCTTCACCGCAAGCACCCCTGGGCAAGCCTTCATCGGAGACTGCGCACAAGCTGCGCTGTACGACAACGTTGGCTGGGCATCCATGTGTCCGGCTTCCGTGACGTCAGCGCAACGGCATATAAGAAGCGATCCACCCTGCAGTACCTTCGTTGGGGACGCTGGCTGGCCGAGCATCGGGATGATGTCAAACCCGTTTTTGTTTTTCACCCAGGTTAGTCACTACACCAGAAATATTAGAACTAGTGATCCTTGTTTTGTACAGCTTGTGTGCCCACAGTGTCTCTGTACTGTATGTGCGAAGGTACTGTATGTACTGTATGTGCGAATTTTGTTATGTCACTGTTGATGCTCAGTGGAGATATTGAAACCAAACTGGGCCTACTGTCGAGGACCTTCTGGTGCAATTATTGCAAGGGAAAACTAATATCCAGAAAAGGATCGAGGTTATTGTGGAAAAGTTCGCGACGTTCTAAACTTCAATTAAAGAAGTCACCACAAAAATGGATTATCTTGAAAAAACAGTTCACAGCTTACAGAGTAGGCTTATCACCTTGGAGAACCACAGTAGGTGAAACAACCTTATTGTGTTTGGCGTTCCTGAAAAAAGTAACGAAGCAGATGACAACCTTCAGGACAGCGTAGTTCAAGGCATTTTAAGAATGTGCTGGGCGTAAGTGTGACCACTGTGGAAAGAATCCACAGGATAGGGAGGAAACAACGTGATAAGCCCCGACCCATAATATTAAAACTAATAGACGACCGCGAAAAGTATGATGTGCTCAGCAAATGTGCCAATCTTAAGGACACAAACTTCTCCATTGCGGAGGTCTTTTCCTTGGCCACCGGGCAAAAACGTAGCTGTGGGAGAGTGCGGCTGCTCTGAAAAGAATGGGACGGAAAGTTAAGCTGGTTCATGACAGGACCAAAATTGACAACGTGCTTTTCGAATGGGACGACGCGAAGGGAGAGAGGGTTCCCATAGAAGGCAAGGAGGGCAAGGTGGTACAGAAAAAATGACCAAGAGCCAACAAGGCAAGACCTTTACAACGTTTAAACTTAAACGCGCGTAGCCTCGTAAATAAATCTTCCGAACTGGAAAGTATAGTACTCGCCCATAAATCGCGTGTATTAGTAATAACGAAAACCTGGTTAAACACCGACATTAGGGACGATAAAGTGACGCCCCCGGTGTACCGAATTTACCGATTTACCGCAAAGACAGAGATTCTCGGAGGGGGGGGGGGATTGGATTGGGAAAACTTCTTTGGGGCCTGCGAATGAAGTCCTATTGCTAGGTCTTCATGACTTGGCCAGAGTCGTCACCGCAGATGTAGCCAACCCGGCTAGGGTCCTCCGCTCCTCGTCACCGGGTAGCCGGAGTCCTCCTGCCTGGCCAGCGCCACGATGACTCGCTGGACAGCCTGGAGTTGAAACCTCTCAGTATCAAGGTTGACCGATATCGCTGGAATCGAGTGCGTTGTGGTAAATGTATGACTGGATGAATTTAACTTAGTTATAGCTGCATTGTGCTGCCCACCAGGTCCCGAAAATTATTTCTGTGAGAGGTTTAACGAATTTTTGTGCACGTGTAAATGTAACACAAAAAACGTGCTACTCGCGGGCGATTAAAATTTTCCAATAATTAATTGGGATGACGAGTTCCCTGAACCTCTTGCCAGGAATGCTGAAAGCTTTGTAGATTTGATTATTATTAATGACCTAACACAATTGGTCAAGCAACCGACACGCATTCATGGTGATACCCGGTCAATATTATATTTGTATCTTAGCGTTTGTAACCGCGATCCTCAAGTACACGTACTTGATGGCATATCAGATCACGCTATGGTTTCATTCACAATATCTCAAAGTTCTATCCCTAAAGACAGTAAAGAAAAACGCGTAGTTCCTGTGTTCTCGAGAGCTGATGACGTTAGCATAGTAGATCGTCTTGACGGCTCATTTTCTTTCTTTCTCTTTCTATGTCCAAATCTTGCACTTTCTATGAATTATGGTTTTTTTTTCAAAACGCTTGTACTAAAATGTGTTGAAACATTTGTGCCAACGAAACTAAAATTTGTCCATAATGGGAATCCGTGGATGACCCGACACGCAGTTCGTCTTCAGCGAAAAGCAAAAAAGATCCGAAGACAGTGTCGGCAACGGCCTTCCCCAGATAACAGCGATAAGCTCTCCGCAATACGCCTACAGCTTAGTGATGATATGAAAAAAGCCATGCGACATTTTTACGGCGTGTCAATGAAACACTTCCTTTTGCAATCTCCGGCAAAATTCTGGAGACACTTTGCACCAAGAAAACAAGCGTTCCCTGGTGTGGACATAGACGGACATTGGGAGACAAACAAAAGAGTCATCGCAGAACCCTTTAATAATTTTTTTGTCTCTATTTTCACCAATGACAATGGTATTATGCCACCGTTTCATTTTGACGAAGTACCATCGATTTGTAGCGTTTCTGTAGGTCAGGAAGGAGTGCCAGCGCTACTGTTGGATGTTGATACAAAGAAATCGCCAGGAATTGACCATGTACCTAATACCTTTCTAGTACGATTCGCCGAATGGTGCTCCCATTACTTGACTATTATATACAATAAGTTGCTGTCGCAATTTGAACTTCCTGAAGACTGGAAATTTTCAAAAATAGTCCCAGTATCAAAAACTAACACCAATCGCATTCCATCTTACAGACCGATTTTGTTATTATGCACTAGTGCAAAAATTCTCGAGCACAAAATCTTTAAGCGTTTATCACAATTTTTGGAAGAACACAACATCATTAATTATTGCCGATTCGCCGAATGGTGCTCCCATTACTTGACTATTATATACAATAAGTTGCTCTCGCAATTTGAACTTCCTGAAGACTGGAAATTTTCAAAAATAGTCCGAGTATCAAAAACTAACACCAATCGCATTCCATCTTACAGACCGATTTTGTTATTATGCACTAGTGCAAAAATTCTCGAGCACAAAATCTTTAAGCGTTTATCACAATTTTTGGAAGAACACAACATCATTAATTATTGCCAACACGGTGTCAGGAACGGCTTATCTACAACAACGCAGCTAGTCGAAACAAGCCATGACTTCAGCGCTGTCCTAGATAAGCGAGGCCAAATCGACGTTATTTTTGTTGACTTCGAGAAAGCGTTTGACCGCGTGTCGCATCCGAAATTACTGTAAAAGTTTCAATCAGTTCTGAAGAACGACGTTGTGCTTGATATGATTGAGGCCTATTTTTCTTCCAGGTGCCAAAGCGTCGTTATTGACGGCGAGTATTGAAACCCACATGTAGTTGGTTCCGGTATACCGCAGGGGTCCATTCTTGGTCCCTTTTTCTTCTTAATTTATGTAATGACATCACGAACGGCATACCGGTAAAAATGAAATTGTTTGCCGATGACTGCGTGCTTTATCAGGAAGTAAAAAATTCTGCTGACCAAGCTCTTCTAAATTCGGCACAAGACATGCTTCAATAATGGTGCGAAACCTGGCAGATGAAGGTAATGTGAACAAAATAGTATCCATGATGATTACACGAAGGCGGGAACCTTTAATATTTTTATATTGTATCGATGGTCACGCTTTATCATCCGTAAATAACTACGAATATATAAGAGTAATAATTTCCTCAGATTTGCGATGGAACGATCATGTCACGTACATAAAAAACAAAGCCGTGCGCACCTTTGGGTATCTCAGAAGGACATTGAAAACGTCTACAAAAGAAATCAAACTACTAGCCTACAAAACCTATGTCCGACCAATATTAGAGTATGCCTCAGTGGTCTGGGATCCTCACACAGGTAAATATTGCAAAATTAAAAAGCATACAACGAAAAGCCGTCCGATTTGTCAACAACAGTTACAGTTGGCGCATATCACCCAGTGTGCTTTTAGAAAACGAGCAGTTAGATACTTTACAGTGGAGATGGTAATACGACAGGCAAAAACTTCTGTAGCTAATTATTCATGACAAAACAGGCATAAATAAAAATACGTACATGGAACCAGTGGTTGCCCGTTCTGTACGCTCACAGCACTCTAAAAAACTATACGACTTCTCTTGCAGAACGGATGCCTTTAAAAAAGCATTTTCTACTTTTTTTACACTAAAGTTGAAAGAAACATCCCCCTCGCGCGGGGACGATCAAATGCAGAGCATTTCCGGGGGCGCACGACGTTAAGTAGTTTGCGTTACGTTAATGTTGTTTGGCACTTGTGGCAACTGCTGACGAGAGAGCGCGGCGATGAGTGCGTTCCAGCCTCGCCGACACCGGCCTTTATCACGCCACGATCGCGCCTAGAGGGCGCACCTGCGAGCGATGCGGACTACTACGGACGCCTAGAACGGGTGACATCGTGACTTAAAGAAATGCTCTGCATTTAAAATTCTTTTTTTCCGAGAACCATTCGTGAGTGGAATAGGCTAAGAGCAGACATTGGGGAATGTGCGTCCCTGGAACCTTTTCTATCAGCGTTAAAAATACTTCTTGATATACACCCCCTCGTTCGTTCTTTTCCTGGACTATCATGTCGTGTGCGCACGGCGCCACAACACCTACTACTAGTCCTGCGCCGGTTTCTAAAATACTATTTCAAAAGCGAATTGTGTGTTCAGTGTGTTATCTTGTCGTTGAAGACAACGACGCATTTATTCTTGTTTACCGCTTGTGTCGTGCAGTCCTGTTGTGAAATTTTGCTTCTCCCCGACTTGATTTTGTATGAGGTGCTGTATGGTTCGCTGGCAGTACCCCAGTGAACTGCTTTCATATACATGTTCATCTATCTTGTGTCATCTGTATACTGTATCGCTCACTTTTGCCAAGGACCTTGCTTAAAAGGTCGGCAGTATTACAGAAATAAATAAAATAAATAAATAAATAAATAAATAAATAAATAAAAAATAAATAAATAAATAAATAAAAAACACAGATCACCTTCCTGCAAGGCCGAGATGGAGAAAGAAAAAAATAATTTGTAAAATGATAGCATTTTTATTAGGAAATGTGTACTTGCTGGCGCATGTGTTGGCATAGATTGTTTCCGGTTGCATTTATATTCCAAGGAAATGTCAGTTGTTAGTTCAGCACACGTGTTGTTAGTGCTCTACTTTGTTACCAACTCGGTCTAGTGACAACAGACGTGCGGAACTAGCAACTGACATTTCCTTGGAAAACAACTGCAACCTGGGAACAATGTATGCCAACACATGCGCCAGCGAGTACACATTTTCTAATAAAAAATTCTATCATTCTGAGCAATTATTTTCTTTTTCTATCTCAGCCTTGCAGGAAGGCGATCACTTTATCATTGAGGAAGGTGGACAGAACACTGATGCAATTTCCTTCTTGCGGCTGGCCGATGTAGAATGCTTCAAATATTCCCCTGTCTATTTTTGTACTGCTATTTCACGGAATCGTAGCACTTTCAGTCAGTGGCTTACATGTGCACTCATGACGGTGATAGCAAAAATGACCGGCTAATTGAGAATCGGTGGGAACAGTGCTCTCATAACTGTCCGTTTATGGATCGACCCGTTTGGCTGATGTAGATCTATCCACACCTCATTTGAGTATTGTAAATGACTCTTTCCTCACACTTTACAAATTTCTTGACATGCACTGTTTCGCAGGCGCATTTTTTCCCCGCATATTCAAAGTGCGTGCACACTCTGGAAAGCTTCCATTTCGCGGAAAAAGAACACACGAAGGCCATGCCATAGAAGCAATTTATGTTTGCGACATGTTATGAAGACCAGGACATTCTTTTTCTTTGTTTTCTTCTGGCCTCTGCGCTTGTGTTTTGCCTTTTGAACCTGATACGGGGGCACTGAGTTACTCCATCAAAAAGGCCATGCTGACAAAATACAGATTTCTTTTTCGAAAGATTTGGCGTTTTATAGTGCCCCTGCGCTTGTCCTGCGGGGACCGATGCTCTATGCACTGAGAAATAATCGATTTAATTTGAAAGCTTTATTTTGTTGTCAAATAGTGCCTTTCGGGTGGTCTTCAAAGATGCCACTCTGTTAGGCCTTCAAGCGAACATTAGTGCGACGTTTAACCTGCAGCATATTTCTGAACACCTTTGTTGACCAAAGTCCTACTACATGGCGCCACCATACTACTCGGAGCTCCGTCGGCATTCGCTTTGTTTCTGACCGTATTGGCACCTGGCTGTGGTGGCGTTTGGAGGTAGTCGTTTCGTGAAACACTCAGTTTGCTCGACAAACAGGGTCACCTAAGACAACGTAGCTTACGCCAATTGTCAAGTGTAGTATAGGATAACCCCAAAGACAGAGAGAGAAAGCTCTTTATTAGATGAAAGCAAAAAGATTTGCCGGCATGTTCTTCCCTATATGCTACTCTTCGGGGAGGAGAAGGAAGTAAAGGCCATAATGATAGGAGGACGTAGCAGAGAGCAAAAAAAGGAGAGATAAAAAGTAAACATAAAGCTTTGCGTGGGAGACATAAAAGCCCACATGATCTCGTAGGTCATTATATGAGGTTCTAGATTCCCTCTGCAACGCCGAATCGCTCACTTCTGCAAGAGAGGACGTTTCCGTCTCTCTCTCTCTCTCCTGTGTGTGTGTGTGTGTGTGTGTGTGTGTGTGTGTGTGTGTGTGTGTGTGTGTGTGTGTGTGTTGTGTGTGTGTGCGGGTGTTGTGTGCGGGGGGCGCTACTAGCAGCGTCACGATCTTTGTAATTGGTGCGTCCTGACGTAAGCCGAGAAAAAGTTGAAAGAGAAAGGTCCCGACGCGCCTATTTAATTTTTCATGTGCAGGAGCGCACTACCTGTTCTCTGAGATCGAGATGTAAATACTTGTACATAAAGTTTTCTTTTCCATAAACTTCATCACCATGACTGCCCCGGCACGACACCAGCCAAAGTTCACTCCGACCACGCTGCCCCGGTTCGCAACACCACTGAGCTGAGCCGCGTATAGAATTTAGAAATATCTTCCCGTCTGGTAGTTTAATTTTCTTAACCTTCACATAAAATTACCGGAAAAACAATTTGTTTTCACAATGAATAATGTATTCATTATGCAGCATTAGTTAAAGTTTTTGTATTTCAGAAAACTGTGAGTCAAGTCATAATACCGGCCGGGTCAAGCCAATTTCGAAAATCACGTATCCTGTTGTGTTGAAGCCGCCATTCGGCTGACCGCATAGACACTAGCGCCGGGGTCCCCTCTAACGTATATTAGTATAAAACTCTATGAGTAGAGCTTCTACGTCCGTGACGGAGCAGATCTGTCCCGCAAAGGCGGTCGGTCTCAGGAAAGCTTATATGCCGTTGATATTACAGTGTGGACAGGCAAGGGAACGGTAGCCAAAATGCAGGACCGTCTCCAGCTGGCCGCAGATGCTGTGAGTGACTACGCAAGGAGGTGCGGGCTTTCCTCTTCTCCACACAAATCCGAACTTCTTATGGTCGGAAAGCAAAGAAGAAAAAAGTCCGAGATCCGGGCATCCAGGTCACCCTGGACGGCCATACCATCCTGCCGTAACCTCATATCAAAGTCCTCGGTATGACTTTTCAAGAGGACTGTTCAAACACCATTTTTCTAAACCGGCTCAGTCATACAACGAAATTAATTACCCACGTGATCCGAAGAATAACCACCAAAGCGAGGTGAATGAAGGAAGCTGACACCCTTCATCTGGTAGAGGCCTTAGCCATCTCACGCATTACATACGCCATTCCCTATGCTATATTAAGCAAGGGCGACTTGTCCAAAATTGACACCATGATCCGGAAATCCTATAAGCATGCTCTGAGGCTTCTTATGAGTACCTAGACCGACAGGCTTCTGAAATTGGGCCTACATAACACGCCCGCTGAACTAGTCAAGCCCCACCTCACCAGCCAGCGTCTCCGACTAAGCACGACACCCTGCGGGAGGAGCCTCCTCACCAGACTAAGAATGGCATCCCCCAAAAGAAAAATTCCAGTAATTACGCGACGTACCTTTCCAAAAATAAGAATAAACATTGACGTTTCCCCTATACCCGTAAAATGGACCCTACTCATCACACCGGGAGAAGAGAATCAAGAGCGCGCACTCTCTACAAACGGCACAGGGACCGAGACCGCATGGTTTACACCGACGCCACCGATTGCGCCAGAAGGGGAGTCATGACCGCCGTGGTTACTTCAACGGTGAGCCACCTCACTAGCATCACCTTGCCCTTCACAACCATGCCCAGGCAGAGGAAGTGGCCATTGATCTGGCCATCTCCCAGACAAATGCAGACACCGTTATTATGGACTCGCAAGAGGCTTGCCGAAACTTCCTTTGTGGTAGAATTTCCAAGACGCGCTGGAAATCCCGCCGCAAAATCCACCCAAAAAAAGTGAAGCTTGTTTGGACGCCAACCCACTCAACCCTTCAGGGCAACCCGACCGCCCAGGACATCACCCGAGATCTATCCCGCCAGGCGACACGAGGTTGTAGGTTAGAGACTGCATGTACGTTGGTTACATAACACGACATAACAGGGCACTATAAGTTCCAAGAAATGATCTATCCCTCCCGCTCATGAATCTCTAACCAAAGGGCAGGAGCACTGTCTTAGGTTCCTCCAAACAAATACCTTTCCTCATCCGACAAACCTTCACTAGCTTCATTCAACGCAGTACTTCCCGCTGTGCAAATTTTGCGCTGTCCCGGGCACCCTGTAGCATATGTGGGAGTGTTCCGCAAACCCCAATATTCAAAGAATAGCGCACCCTTCCCGTGAGCAGTGGGAGAAGGAGCTCCCCAGTTCCGGTCTGGACTCCCAGTTTAGGCTGGTGGAAAGGGCCGTGGGGGCGGGGGTCTCCAATGGAGTCCTGGACTGAGGGCCCCACACCACATTACGATGCTGTCAATAAGGTTTATCCTCCTCCTCCTCTCAGTAAAGCGCGTCATGCGGTCAATCGCACTCATACCTAGCCGGTTGCCGGTGGTTGTGCATGGTACATTTAATCGTTCTGTACATAAAAATACATCACCATCCTCCTTGTCCTCATCATCATCATTATCATCAGCCTGTCACGCCCACTGCGGGGCACAGGTACCTCCCATAGATTTCCAATTCCGTCTTTCTGTGCCAACTGCGACCAATTTGTCCCCGCAATCCTGTAGATCTCTTCCGCCCACCTAACTTTCTGCCGACTCCTGGCACGCTTGCTCTCTATAGGGAAATACTCTGTTATCCTTAATTACCGACAGTTATCTTGCATACAGATTACATGGTCTGCGCACGCATATTTCTTTTGATTCCTACTACTTCCTCACCACGGATTTGTTCCCTAACCCACTACCTTCTCTTCTAATCCTTCATCGCTACATCTGTGATCTTCCTTTCTATTGCTCGCTGAATCGTCCTCAATTTAAGTTGAACCCTTAGAGTGAGACCCCAAGGTTCTGCTACGTAGGGGAGTACGGGTAAGCTGCAGCTATTTTTACACAATATTGCACAACAGCTCTGCAAAACTAAGCCTGATTTATTCTACGGGTGTTAATCGGGGGAGATAAGGTCTGGGATTCGCGCAGGCTGCCTGCTGGCCATTTCTGTGTCGTTGGCAATAGCCATGATTCTTTAATTGGCAGAAAACGCGGCATACGCACTGATGTTAAATTTTTAACATGCATGATGACATCATTAAACAAAATGCGCACAAACGATCCGAACAGTATCTTCCGAACATTCCTCTAACTGGTTGTCTTTGCACCTGACGTTCACCCAGAATGGATGATATTGGGCTGACGATGGAAAAAAGAAATCATGTAGCTCTTTTACGATGAGTTGAGCAGCTTAGGCGTAGCTAACAAAATTTTCTTGTTGTGCATGGCGGCTTCTCCGTTCATGATGTACCCGGCAAGTTTCTGTTCCCCAAAACGTGAATCATCCCGTCTGAGGTCTCAGCGAAAATACTGGCGTTGGAATAGCCTCTATACGCACTGTAAGCTTACAATATATTGTTGAAACGCCGCATTACCAGCCCACATTTGTTGACGTAGACAACACAAGTAGTCCAGCGTCTGTGCCTTGTGAAAGCTGTTGGGGTAGAAATTGTAACAAGAAAGAAATAGTGCCTCTTTAGGAATGTCTCTTTATTGTCATTATTGCTGGATTTCCGACGTCGTTCAGAATAAATGGCTGCTAATGCACGTGTTTGACCGCTTCGGTTATTCCCGCGACATGGTGATAAAGCTACGGACTCAATTTTCTACCCGTGTAAGGGCTCCACGGGGACAACATGGGAGTGATTTCAAGGACCTAAAACTGGAATACAAATGGAATATCGACCTCATATGAGCCAGAACCAGAAGAAACGACGGGCGGCTAAACAGCGATAAGCCTGGGCCGAATGTCACAGAGCCGTTGCATCGTTTAACGGCTACATCATGAACAAAACAACGAGAAAGATTTAACTACGTTTTAGCAGCGAATAGTGGTCGGCGATTTTCCCCGAATCAAATGACTCTTAACCAGGCTACCATTTACCTAACCAAGCGACGAGGTCTTTTGAGAAATGGAGGCCACTGGCGCAGTGTTTGAAGTGTGGGTGCACCACTCCTCTAAATAGTATCGCTTTGTCTTCTTCAGGTATATTATAATGATCCAACGCAATTAAAAATCAGAATAAAAATGCAGAAAGCAATTCATAAGATTATATATACAACTGATAAAGCTTTGGCGTGAAACTTTAAGTGGGGACGTTTTTAACTGAGAAAATCATAAAAACCAAAGTAAAATAGCGTATAGTAGACACCAGTTTTAACAGAATCGCTTTTTTGAACACATAGTTTAGTTGGCAGTTTTTATGGACCCTAATTTCGTGCCTAGAGAGCGAGTCACGCTCGCTTTTTACAGACAGCCACTAATAACGAGGCCAGTATTCTGTCTCGAAAACTTTTTTATCAGGAGCGTTCGCTTTACAGCGATCCCCAAACTCAAGAAGTGAGCAAAAATAAAAGTAGAGAAAAACTGAGGTGCATGGCTATTAAAAGAGAAACAACTAAACTTCCTGAACGTTGTCTAACCACGCAGAATATTTCACGCAGTTGTCTTAACACTTCTACATAACGCGCTGGAGAAACTTCCCCAAATAAAAATTATACGTCGTTTTCCTAATGTGTCTGGAACCAAGCAAAAATTGTCGAAAAACCTTTCTCCCCTACATAAACTAACACTACTTATGAAGGAACATATATAACCGTACTGTGCATGCCGTACTATTTTATATGGGACCATACATAACTAGAAAGAACGGGATCACATCACAGAGAGAAGAATGCCTTTCTGAAGATTGTGAACAAGACATAGCAAAGGTTCTCAGCCAACCTTTCCGAGTAGGCATTAAGGGCTCTGAGTGTCTCTGTGAGTAGGCATATTAAACTTGTGTCTACTGTAATACAGAAGCGATAGACCTCCGGGTAACAGAATAGTTGTGGAATAATTTCAGCTGTTTTAAAATGGCACCAAAATCAAATACTGCCAAAACCGCCCGAAAATCACTTCTCCGTACCCTGGTTCGCTGACTACACTCGGTTCTTTTCTCCCAGGATATGGTAAACACATTTGTTTCGGACTTCCGTCAACCGATCTGATGCCTTCTCACTATCACACCCTTCTTCAGTTTTCCATCCCTGCCAAGGACATCCCAAGCATATTTATAGGCTGTGAAAATATCTGTCAGTAAAACTGCATTGCGCGCTATGCCATCTCACACAGTTAGCCATCGCTTCTGCTTGCCTGTTTTGCTTAGGCAGCCACCTTGCCACAACATCCACCTCTTTGGGCTCACATTTAGTGCGTGCTTTGGTTGTACTAAAGCCACAGAAGATATCTGAAATAAGTACGATCCATCCTTTGAATAATTACACTTCTTCCCTAATGAATCAATCTACTTATCTCTAAATGAATAAAACGCCAGGAATACTCGCCACACTAGCTATTTGCCATGGCTTCACCTGGCGTGATCACTTTCCCTCTGTGTCTGCCTCATGAATGTAATGTAGATAGGGGTACAAACGACAATGCTCATCCATTTCCGGGGATATTTTGTGGGATAGCGGGAAAGGCGGCCCTCACTCGCCGAAGCCACGCCTGGGATATGAGACGCACCGTAGTGAATGGCTCCGGATTAATCGTGGACAACTGGCGATCTTCTCGAAAGCTCTTGCATTCAAAAAGTAAAGCCGGTGGAAGTACCTCTTTTGTCAGATAAAAGCCCGGCGGACTGCTGACAGCAGCGAGTTTCGCATATCCTGAGAGTCGTATTTGTGCATCTTTTTAAATCAACAAATCCTAAGCAGCGATACTGCGGATTTGCTCAAATTAATTCAAACAGAGTTTTCCAGGAACAGCCGACATTTTATTAATTTTAAGTCTCAAAGTTTTCCTAAAAGCCACAACATCCTTACCAAATTTCTTCCCTCTATGGGCCATTATGTTTTCTTTATTTGAATTTCAGTGAGTTATAGCTCACTTTCACAGGCTGCAAGTCCGATATCATCCAATCGCACAATGCTGAAATCTCCCATCTCTCCTGCAACAATCATGGAGTTCAGCAAGCTTCATATCTTATGACATCGCACACACTCGAAGGTATGATTTACCACTCTATGCGGAAAATTTCCAGTAGGTTTGGGTGGAAACGAATCCTTTATTCTTAGCTGTCAAAGGGTTGAAAGTTCGTTTTAGGAAGCATTTACCTGCCTCCATCATCACCAGCTCAAAATTCATCGTCCTCTTGATAAGGTTCTTCATAAACTGTCGTCTGAAATAAAGACGCGGTCAATATCTCAGACATCAATATCGATTTACTTGATAGTCCTTCGATCATTTACAAAGAATATAACAACTATTTCATACGTTGTGGTTATGGATAAGCAAACACGTGTGCTTTATGATCGCAGCCCGGCGATCTCAGTCGCTGATTGATCATGCACTCTGCAACCTTCCAAAACGACCAATATATAGTGTCATTCAAAATAGTATAACTTATCATAATCGCATTTTTATCACCTCACTCATCCTTCCTTCTCTCCGTTGCTTCTAAAGAAGTACACGTCAATATCACTCAGCTAAAATTATAAGTCCCGGACGAGACAATATTTCTATACGTCCTTTAAAACAAGTCGTTCATCTAGTTTCCGAACATATCTCATCCTCATCGTCATCATCGTCAGCCTGCTCCTGCTCGCTGCAAAACGAAGGAATCTCCAACTGACATCCAACAGTTCCTGTCCTGCTCAATTCGAGTCGACAGTTTACCCCCAAGTTAAGTGTTACATTCCTACATCGTGTTATTTGCCTCCCCTTCTTGCAGACATTTTTCGCATTTATGTTTATACTCCTGGCGCTCCTTTCTGATTGTACTTCCTCAAGCATTGTGTGCATGTGTTGCGCAGTTCAACACAGCAAGACTGCGTCGTCAAAACACCTCAAATGGCCCATGTATTCTCTGTTTATCATTGATCCTATGTTTTTCCAGTCAAAATTTCTAAATACTGCCTCAAGACATGGTGTGAAGAGTTTTGGAGAGACGGTATCTCGCTCTCCTACTCCCTTTCGGATCAGATTTTAGCTTGGCTTGTTGAAAGTTATCCTGCCCATGCATCCCTTAAAAATGTGCTCTGGAAGTCGTATGTAGCTTTCTTTATTTCCCGGTATTTAGTGCTTCTGAAACAGCTGCACTGAGTACGCAATCAAACGCTCTCTCTTAATCTATAAATGCATTGTAAAGGGGCTTAGTGTAATCGGCGGATTTATCTATCGCTTGGTTTACGATATGGATGTGATTTATGGTTGAGTACCTTTTTCTAAATCCAGCTTGCTCTCTGGGTTGATTGGAATGCAGGCTGTCACCAATGCGGCTAAGGTAAGCAGCTTGTAAACAAATTAGTGTAGGCTAATTGGTCTGTAAGTTTTGATGTCCTTGGGTCGACCTTCTCATGAGTCAGCATAATTGCGGCGTTTTTCCAGGCTGTGGTCAGTTTTTGAGCAATCAAGTATTGCGAAAATAATTTGCAAGCTCTCCCAGTAAGATATCTCCTCCTCCTTTAAAAGGTATGCGGTTATGTTGTCGTCACCTGCAGCGTTTCCTATTTTTATTCTTTTGAGGGCCTTCCCAGCGTCGTGTTTCATAACTAGTAGGACATGGCAAGCTGAGCTTGTGCTCTCAGTAGTTTCCCCTGGTCTAACATCGCTGGCATACAGCCTGGTGTATAATTCTTCTGCTACCTTAATTGTCTCGCCCAAGGTGTGCGTAATACTTCCTTCCTCATCTTTGAGTGCGTACATCCTGTCTTTGCCGATGGCAAGCTTTCTCTGCGTTGCTTTCAAGCTTCCCCCATTTGCAGCGTTGTTTCATCGATCACTTTCATGTGATATGCACGAGTGTCTTCTGTTTTATTTCTGTTAATGAGTTTTTACAGGCTAATTCTATCCAAACCACCGTGCTTGACACTTTCATATTCTTACGTTGGGAAATAATTTTCTTTGTTTTCTTTGATAGTTTTCCAGCATGTTCCGTGCAAATTGCTTCGTCCCCAGATGCTGCTGGTTCAGTGAATGTCGATGTTATGTGTCCATTTAGCCAGTCTACACTGACCTCGCTCTGCTCGGTCAAAAGCGAGACTTCGTTTTGAGGCGTTATTTGAAACTCCTGCGACCTGGCTCTCACTGATGCCATACGGTTTTTCTTATTTTTGACCAGTTCTGTTCTTTCTTTTCTAAGATTCAGTCTCAGCTTTCATCTAACCATCCTGTGATCGCTGCTCCGAATCTTACTAAGCACCTCTACGTGCTGGACGATAGCCGCATTTTCACGTAGAATGTAGTCAATTTCGTTTTGGTTGTACCTTCGGTGCTTTTTAAGCCCATTTCCAATTCGTTAGTTTGTATAATAATGTGTTCAGTAACCTCATTTTTTATTGCTGCGAATCCCACCTATGTATCTCTTCGGATGTCGCGATTGTTTATTTCGACATTTCCCACTCACCTTTCTCCCATTTGCTTTTTACCAACATTTACATTCAGGTCTCACAACACATTCGTGAAAAGCATTCGTGCATTCTTTATCGCTGATTGGACGTCCGCCTAGAAGCTATCTACACCTTCATCATCATAGCTGTTTGTTGGCCCATAGGCCTGCAACCTGTATCGCTTGTTTCGCATGATGACGGCAGAGGCGACTCTCTCGTTGATGCTCAAAAACTCCTCCACTTTACCTCCTACTTCTCGGTGGTATCTCTTGGGGTCTACTGTAGCACCGGAAATGCCCCGCTAGTGAGCTCCATGAAGCCTCCTCCTGTCCTAACCTCACTTAACAGTATAATATCCCACGTATCGTACGAGAGCTCCTCTAGAAGTACAGCTAAGCTTTTCTCGCTAAGAGAACGGGTGCGTTGAACACTGCGAGAGTGAAATTGGAATGGCGGCCTGTCGGCACCCAGAGGTACTTAGCTGCATCGGCGGTATCGCTGCTCTGACCGCCAACATGGACACGTGCTCAACAGCTGCTGGGGACTGGAGGGCGATGGTTGATTTAATTAGTCACGGTAGGTGGCGGGAAAATACTACAAAACGGTGGCCAGATTCTTCTGGTGACTCACTGCTGTTTGTGTCGCTAAGAGCTTTCCTGTTATGGCTGCACTTTCCTAGGGTAGCCGCTTAGGTATCCGGGATGATACTTACTGCCGGAGCAGGCAGCAATCCATAGCTGCTTGAGATGGGCACAGAGAGCTTGACGAAAAATAATGAGAAAGAGAGAAGTTTCCCGCCGACGACGTTGTTGCGCACGCCTGTAGTGATACTGTGGCAGCGTTTTTTCGTTTTGCTTCTTACACGCGCTCTCCTTAAGAAGCCAGCTGACACGCTGGCGCACTGATGAGATTCACTGACGACTTGCCTGATGGAACTGTGAACTACAGCCATGATCAAGTGTATAGCTACGGAAAAATGGCTAGTTGGAAGCTCAGCTCTCCAAATCGGAGCTGGCCAAGAGAAGCTTAGCTTCTTAGGTGTAATTCAGCTGGTTAATTTTAAGCTCAGCTCACGCAGCTTCATTTAAGCGTGGCGCCACGAATGGAAGCTTATCCAACGTACGGTAACTGTTTGCTTCCATTTCGGCTTTTCGCTGTAACGTTATCAACAATGTGCCTAGCAAGCAAGGAGATTTCACATCAAACTATCGGGAAAGCAACGTGATCACGCGACTGTCTTTAAAGGGTCACCTTCTCGTCGAACTTAGCTTGGTTTGTTCATAACGTTGTTCAAATGTTATGGTTGGTTTGTTCATAACGGTTTGTTCAAGCTTGGTTTGTTCATAACGTTTGTTCAAACGTTCATACCTGAAAAACTATTGCTGCTAGGAGGTTAAAATTTGGTGTAGAGGTGCTCTAGAATATTACAAAAGAGGAGTGTAAAAAATGACGACTTAGATGGAAGATTCGATTTTCATTTTCCAGTCAGGTGTTTTCATTGGAATTTTAAACCGTCTATGATCATCACTGTGTTCAAAAAAGGTAACAAGGATGATAAGGTTCTGTAAAAGGCTAAGTAAATATTTCATGAAGTTAGATTTAACAATCCATCCCCATTCAGTTTTCGCACTGGCACCCCTGCCAGCCTCGCCTGAATTTTGTTAATAGAATTTGTCCAACATTCTTTAGAAAAAAAATAACTTGTTGGGCGAGTATTTTCACTTTGCAAAAGCGGTCAATACAATTATACATGAAATTCTATTTAGCAAGTTAAAATGCTCAGTGTATCCGCCCCCCTCCTCCACCCAAAACCTTTCTAAAAAACTATGTACCTGACAACCAATATAAGGTATAAGAAGTGGACGCTTTCCCAGAGACCAAAATATCTCATCAAGGTGTCCCTCAGGTGTCCGTGCTTAGTGCCTTGCATTTCTTGCTTTATAGGAATGATGCACCCAATATTGTTCAATATTCTCGTTCGTCTCATAATCAGACTATACATTTTCGATTTTTTACAAATGCTTAAGTGCATTAACAAATACATTCGGCTGTTCCCTTAATAATAATTTGTATTACTACCAGAAGAAACAATAAATATTAGTTCAAGTAAGTCTAAGTTTATAATTTTTGTTCAGGCCGTCCACTTCTGTGGCAGGGTCGTTTCTTGAAATACGATGGCACTTCTATTTCCCCTTGTGACAGCCGTACATTCCCAGGTATTCGCCTGGACGGTCGCCTTAAGTTTAAACC
>JABSTR010003629.1:0-59857 GCA_013339765.2 Haemaphysalis longicornis
GAATCGTGGTAGAGATGGTAGCATTCCCACATATGCACCCTTTTTGCTAGATCGTGCACAAAGGGCTTAAGACCTCCTCCCAATTTTTATTAAAATAACCGATAGCTCAATGCCAAGTGGCCATATTGTAATGGTCGCACTCTCAGCCCGCGCCGCAAAACACATTCGACGCTCTGTTCTGAGTGTAGCCACGCGAAACACGGTGTGCATACATTCTGCAAGGCTCCAGTCTGCTCAACGGGGTACGGAATTTGGAAAGTAAACGTTTTCAAGACGATAGTATTGCTTGGGCTACTTTTCTTATTACCGTTCATCTCAAACGAAAAACCAGGTTACAGTGATTTCATAACATTCGCCACCATTGCGATAATACAAGTTCAAAATCACTTCAGCTGAACAAGGTCATCTATCATTGGTAACCATTCAGATGGTTCGCTTAGCGCTCTGCATACCTCAAGTATGTTGACGATAGTCTCGAAAAAATACTCACTGGGGAGGCCGCGCATTGGGATCGGCATGTCAGCCATCCTTGTGCGCCACAAGCTCTGCATGCTGATCCACATTAACATGTCGAACGGCACGCCTCCTGTATAACCTACAGATAGAAAACGGACCCAGAAAGGGTGTATGGGCAGGTCCTTTTTAACAGTACGCTGCAGGATGTCCCAGTGGCAGAATAGAAAAATGTTGTCAATAGTTTCCGCCTTTAAGCATATGCGACCATTAATGTTCCAAGGTACGTCTAATCCCTCGCACCCCCCCATCCACACCTATCCCCCGAGGCTGCCCACATGTGGCGGATACTCCAAACGCACACGTTCCCTCATCGTACTCAACTAATACATACACATCCACATCAATTCCACACACCTTACTGCCCCAAGTGCGGTCAGCTGGATACTCTGTATCACTCTCTTTGCGAATGTCCTGCTGACCCATATTCCCCACTCCCTCCTCATTCCACTGGGAGCAGCCCTGGGGAGCTCCGAGGAGTCCAGCCAAGTGCTGGTCACCTGCCGAGCTCTGGCGGCGCGGCGGACCTCTGGTCCTCCGCCACCCCCTCGCTAACCCGGTTTTCTTTTCTTTTTATAAAGTTTTGTTCTCTCTCTCTCTAATCCCTTCTCTTGGAGACATGGCTTTACAGGAAGCGTGCCACTGTGGAGCTGAAAAATGAAACTTTTAAGGAAGGCGCGCAGAGGCATTCTATTTACCCTCTTAAGCATATCACCTTCCCTTCCCACTGCATACATAGACCTATATAGTGGAATGGGTAACAAAACATCAACTTAAACTCAGAAATTGTGGTCTCTGTGTCTGTCTGTTTGTAACTCGATTCAGCTCCCCGGCCAAAGCGAAACAGAAACTGCGCAATAGTTTTATATACCCACAGCCAAATCTATACGTCGGAGTCCGGTGTTAATGTTCATACTCGTCAACATTGTTGAACAATAACAAGACATTGCGCAAATATAAGGCAGAAAATCAATAAATCAGTAATATTTGTAGTGTTCCTTTATTAAAAAAATCATAAATGCTTGTTTTTGCTACAGCAAATGAAATACTGCATCAACTGGGGAAAACCGTTACCTGCTGTTGCCCACGCTACCTGACGGCATTTAAAAAAATGTTTCATGTTCCACTTGGAACGCTCGTGGAGTAGGGCAACGTGGTTCTATAAACGTTGCAGTATGATGCCTCGATTCACGCGCGTCTCTGTCGTACGAGAGCGCTGGCATTGCCGCAACCGACTTGGAGCAGTGGAACGCGGTAAATTTAAATTGACTTTCGCAAACCTCTAGCGTGTTATAATGGGAGGAACGAGACGGGAGAGGAACAGCATGAGAGGTGAGCGGGAAAGAGAAGGGAGACATTTACTTACAAGGGGCACCAGTCGAATATCGTCTTTCGTCGACATTTACAAACGAAACGAGCAGATACGCGGACATTTTTACGTACGTGTTTTTTGAAAATTCCCCAACCAATAAAACCCTAACAACAGGAATACACTATGCTCTTAATAGTGCCAGACGGACAGGCAGAAATAACTTTATTTGACCACAGGCGGGCATCGCCGGCCGGCGACGCTTTCTCCGTCGTGCTTCGGGCAGCACGGCTCCTTTTGGGCCGAAGTCCGGTGACGTCCGAAGCGGCTTTCCACGGTTAAGGCTTGGGCGAGTTGGCGCATAATAACAAGACGGGAACAGCGCAACACCGACGAAACCCAAGAAGAAAGGGACACCCACTAGCGCTGGCTTACGACTGCAATTATTATTTTTCGGCATGTCACATATATATGCTGACAGTCAAAAAATACAAGAAAGCAGAAATAACATGAATGCTGTATATAACCCAAGAATTCGTCAAGCTGCACCAATTCGATGTGCCAAAAACACGTGCTGAACTATCTATGGGACAGGAAATAATTTCCTCTTGGGACAACGAGGGTAGGTTCACACAGTTTTCTTTTCGGCGCTCTATTTCTGCATCTTCAAATATTTCTCTGGTTATTTTACCTTTTTTTTTGTTTTTCAATGACTTGTATTTCGTAAAAAGATTATGGCGTAGCCTCGGCAATCTTGCACTGCACACCTAAGTGGCGACTAATCACCTTATGTACATTATAGTTCTGTTCTTTTAATATTTCATTGAGGCATCATCCTGTTTGGCCTAGATACGTTCTCCCAGAGGAAAACGGAATCGAATACACGATGCCTTCAACACACTCTACAAAGCGGTTCTCATGTTTAACAGAGCAGGACAATGCAGTCCTGCTCTGCCATCCCTTCCATCCATCCGAACTAAGTTTAATGCTTCGAGTAATTTGTAAGTTTAAAGGCTGTTACATGCATGTGAAAGGAAGCATAAAGTTCCGTTCCCACGAATTGTGAATGCTATGCGCATTTGTTGTTTTGGATTCCCGGATTATGAATGCAAGTATACGTGCAGTAATCTTTCTTTCATTGGTCATCCGTTTCCGCAGTGCCTAAGTAAGAGACTCCATCTGTCTTTGTATCCTTCATGTCCTTTCCATAGATCCACGAGTACCGAAATTGTGCTTTGGTTTTCTCTTTAAAAGTAAGAAAAAACCGGATCTTTGAGGCAAGAAAAAACGTTTGCAAATGTCACTGAAAAGTAGGGAAATGTCACTGGCCTTTACCGATTAAGGGAAGTAACCCTTCCGTAAGTCGGGAGACCGGATCTATTGGAATATCCTTAAATACAATGTTCATTTGTAAATAAATGTGCCTTCGTGAATTGTAAAACAGACCAGACAAATCAAGTACGGTAGAAATGAAGCTCGAGAATCCTAATATGAACGCATGTCGCGATACGCACCTCATTAGACGCTATACATTCTTTTGGCTACTTGGCCCTCTTCAACGTGCCCTGGAGAGAAAAATTTTTAGAAGTGCAGCTAAGATATTTCTTGAATGCAAGTTCTCCGAACAAACGCGTGGTGGCTGTTGCTATGAACCGCGTAAACGTTGAGTAAGTATCTCTGTTGAACTTCCACAGCAGAAAATCTGTGCACTTGGAGGTAAGCGCAAAATAGTACAGATAATACAATTTAATGGGTATACGTAGGCAACAACGGCAAAGGTGGAAACACGGCTCAGGAACGAAATCAATGAATTAGTAAACGAACATGTTTCCCGCGGGCTGTTTGGAGGGAAGTGCTTAATATGATAAATGAGAGGGTTGAAAAAAATAAATTTTAGAACTTATTTTTAGCTAACTTGGTTCATGTTTTCTTTTGTTTCTTCTTTAAGTTCTGACCGATATTTGTGTTTTTTAGTAGTGACCTATTTCCTCCTTGATTTACAACTGATATCTTTATTGGGTCCAGTACTCATGCTCCCTCTTCTGTGAACTTTCCTTTGAATGGCGCGACGCCAGGAGAAAAAGGATGTTTCTCTGTATTGTACATCAGGGCCGAAACGAAAAAAGAACATTACAATGGCTAATGCGCGTTCAACTCTTGTACTGCTGTAGAAATCGTGTCTTGGAACATAAGTCGCTTGTGGTCTTTTATGATTTTTTCTTCGCAGTCGACGAAAGAATCACCTAACAACAGGTGCTGGTACTACTGCTTCAACGCTGAGGCGTACAGGGTCTACCGGTTGCCAGAGAAAAATGGAACACCGTGCAAGGTAAAAATGCATGTTCGCTGAACTTGCTCTCTCGCAAGCTTCAAAAGCACTTCTTAATTATCTTGGAAGGAGGCATGTGGGGAAGGTGGCGGAAAAGAAAGCTTATCATTTTTGCTAGGAGAGGCTGAAGATGAAGCACAGCTTTGGCCGAGTTCCAGCATCTCATGGGAAAGCTACTTCCAAGTAAAGAACAGCTCTCGTCGAGCAAAAAGCATATTGGAGGAACACATTTTTTTTTCTAAATAAATAGGCGATTTCTCCTGTATCGTCGGAATCAGGCCAAGGGAAGGAAGTTGGGCTTTTGTCTTTTGTGGCAACGCAAATAAATGGCGCTAAAAATCGGGACGCCAAGGTTGCGACACTTCGTCATATGGCCCATAAGATTTTAACGCTGTGTTTCGCATACAGCCGGTTTTATTGGGGCCTATTCAGTCGCCGCGGGCAATTTCCTTGCTTTTCAGCATAATGCCTATACGACCACAACAGCTGAGAAGTAGCCTTAACGTACTGTTGATCGCTTTAGCGGATTGGTGCACATAAACTATAAGTCCGACCACAAGAGAGAAAACAAATGTCCAAGAAGCGGCTATTTACTGTCTGCAGACATCGGTTAAGCTCAGTGGTGGGGCCTTGCGAACGTAGACTTGGCAGTAGAACTTCACAAATTTCCATGCTGTTGACAGGAGAAGGCAGTATGCTGAGCAGTGGTAGTTTACAAAGCGCTTTAGGGGAGAGGATATCACCTCACTCATCCAGGTGTTCAACCCCATCTTTAAATTAGGGAAAACAAAAATCGTATCGGTTGCGGTGAGTACACCAGGCTTCGAACGGGCTGCGTTACTTGCGTTATCTATCAACGCAGCCGCCCCACTCTCGAATGTTCCCCAAGGGCAATAGCCGAACGCGTTTGTTGTTTTGTTCTTTTCAGGTTTACAAGAAGTACCCAGCTGGGACCTGCCGATATTCTCGCTGTCGCCAGCCAGGACGAAGGCACAGAGGGTGGCTTACCGGGTGGATTTTCTACGTACCCAAGCACACCAGTACATAAATTAGCACCTTGGAATTACGAATCGCGCTCAGCACGAGCTCCTGATGTTTCCTGGCGCTTCCCTAATGCAAGCGTCATGTTACGCGTTATGTGGAAACTCGGACAGTTTAATACGAATGCCTGTACACAAATAAACCCTGATTTTATCGAAACGAGCGACCTCCACGCCTAAAGAATATGAAAGCCTTCTAAAATGTGTAATGTTTTATGCGAAACCTGTGGACATTCTTTTGTGGGTATTGGGGGGTTCAATTTAGGCAGAATTAGTTTTGTCGGCGATGAATACGAATAAAGGCCCAGCCACATTTATGAAAACATTAAAACCAGGATACTTTTTCATGTGTTACTATGATTTTTTGTCCTACCAGACCAATTATACATTCAGTATAGCGGCTTACTGGTTAAGCTACTGAGCCGCTGAACGCGTTGACATGACTACGTGGCGGGACAGTGATTTTTGTTGCTTTTCTATAACGCTGAAAACAATAATGCAGTCATTCACGTAACGGCAGTGATATTTGAGTACTTCAGGTGTTATAATATCGTTTCATAGCCCAGAAACGCATTCAGGGCATAAAACGTCAAAGTTGAAAAGAACGCCAGTGATTCGGCCAATTTGCAAGCAGACAAATGGTCACCAGATAAAGGACACAGAGTTAAATTAGGTGAATTTAAATTATATTTGCCAGTTTCTCAACTAGGCAGCAGATTTTGTCTCTCACCAGATTTTGCTATAGGAAGTTCACTTATTAAAAAGAACAACAAGAACAAAGTCCCAAAGGGTGTTGTTTTAATATAGTAGCCCAACGGTGAGCATTGTTAGCGTTCGCTTTAGGAGCCTGGACAGCACTTGCGGGGCAGTGTTTACGTTCACGACAAGAAAGTTTCTTACGCAGATGTTTACAGGTTGAAAATGCTCGCTTTCGATGTTTTCATGATCCCCACTGAATTCACTGGGAGCCTGTCGCTTCTTACATCGACGCCGTAGAAAGTCCAAGTCAAGCCTGACGACAGTTTAAAGTTATACGGCACCATCAGCCTTAGATGGGCCGTTTGTTTCTGGGTGAACTTCCTACCGAAAGTGTTAAAACAGTTGTTGGCACATTTATTCAATCAGTGGTGCACTTTGCTTTCAAGCTGCTCAAAAGCGAGCTTGCCGTACACCATTAAGACACCGCTCCCAATTTTTCGCATTTCGACGAAATGGTATCCAAGGTTTTTGTGCTCACAACCATTATTACAGGTAAGGGGTGCTATCATAGACTGAGTGGTTACGTTAGGAGTTGCCTAGAATTGTGAATATTCGCCACTCAATTGATGCGATCCTTAGAGAGTTAGAACTAGACTGGTTAATAAACGAGTCGGGTTGTTCTGTCAGGCGTGGCGGACAACGTTTGTTTCCGATTGCAACTGGGGACTTGTGATTGCGTTATGGGAGGGGGCTCTAAAAAAAAATTGGTAGATCCAACGCATAGGTGGGAATCAACGTAACAAGAATTCATCGTTGGATAATTGGGTTGAAGTTAAGTGGCTTGTGGTATTTTTGAGAGTTATTATTCTTGGCGCAGCTACTGATTCTTCACAATGGTGGGCAGTTACGAGTGCGCCGAGAAATACGAGACGTCACGAGAAACCTTCAACGTCTCCACCTGCCTGTCGAATACGCTGCAAGTTCTATGCTCAGAGAGTTGTGATACACGCAGGAACTGTGTCTCCCCCGGGCCTACTCCCACGCAAGTCACTCTCCAGACAACCCCTCGAGCCCCGTGTGAGGCAATCGTTATCTCGTCTCACATTTCCGAGTGCCCACCACAAGTCACAAGTCAGTGGTGGTTCCAAGGGGGGAGGTGGGGGGGGGGGGCAAAAAGAGGTCCGCAGTTTCTTATTTTATAAAGTATTTAACATGTGCGAGAAATGTGGGCACCTAAGGGGCGCCAAAAACCACTGTGCCGCCAAGTGATTTGTGCGCAAGCGGCTTACACCAACGGCTTACACCGCCTACGCGCACACGCCGGCATGGTTATCACCTCCCTGCAGAACTGGCGCAAAGAGGGGAGCGGTTCTTTGTTGAGGCTGCTACCATGGCCGCCGAACCATGTGCACTTGTTTAGAAGAAGTCGCTCCCTTTGCAAGTTGCCGATGCCTGGGACGTCTGCAAAACAACCGGCCGGCCCCCATTTGCCGCCTTTGCCGATGCCTGCACACACGTTTTGGGTTAGTGCAGCTTCCCTGTGTCCCACTGAACTGCAGGCCGCACGCTTCCCCACCGGCCGCCTCCTTACCCCCGCTTCTACGAACTGTGTGTGTGTGCGTACGCGCACGGCTCACGACACATTCCGGGAGCAGGGCGCCGGCAGCTTCCGAGGCATCACGAGTGTGTGTTCCTCTGCCGTTTGCGTACCGGAGGGGGGTGTAGCCTGAAACAACGCATTCCCGTTTGAACCCGTCCAACTTGAACCCATTCCCTAAACGCCCTTCCCGTTTGGCCCGTCCCGTGTGCACCCGTTCCCGAAACGCCCTTCCCGTTTGATCGCTTTCTGTTTCAACCCGTTCCCAAAACACCCTTCCCGTTTCAACCCGATCCCAAAACGCCCGCCTCAAATAGTTCAGATAACTTTCGGAGCTCGCAGTGCGCTTTTAGCCTCCAAAATTGCGCTGCGCAAGGTAGTGTAGGTTATTAGGTTCTACAACATATTTTACTCATTTCTTGCGTAATTATTTAGCGCGGGGGCACATTCTATTTCACCTTGACTCTGACTCTATTCGGTAGATGGCGCCACTGACACGGTTTATTTTTATAGCTCTACAGGCGCTGTCTACAGTATTCTCAGAACAACTACAGTTATTGTGAACTACAGGAACACAATTATGCGTAATTTGCTTTGAAACTAATTCATCAGATGCCGCTGCTTGTGCCGCGGCGGCCGGAATACGCAAGCGGTAAACGGTGTGCGAACCGGTAACACGGTAAATGGTGACGCAAACACGGCAACGATATGCTAAAACTGTATTATGGACGGATAACTACCTGAATGTTTGCTTTTGCTTTTCCATGTACTGCGTGCCCGCCTATGAATTATCAGTTGAAGGTAACGCACGCAAGAGAACACAGCTTGGGGTGTTCTTAACGCCTGGATGAAAAATTTGTGCGAACCATTTTCTCCAAGCAAAAATTTCAGCTTTAGGCTTCAATGACCATTCTTTTACAGATATGTGCATATAAAGTGACCGTTGGCCACACATTAAAATTGACCGTACCACTGGCTTGGTCCATAATAGTTACCGCGTTCATAAAATACGTTTTTTTCTGTAGTTTGGTAGATTTGGTCATTATATTTCGCGAGATCTTTTTCCTGCGTAGAAATAAAACAGTAGCCCTGTACTACCCCTAATAAATTAATCGTTGCATTTGTTAAAACACCCAACTTCATTTTCGGCAAGAGGTCCAGACGCTACAAACTGGCACTGCTACCGCGGAAAGGTTCTATTTTGTTAATTCTCGTCCTTTCTTTTTTTTTTGTATGTGTTGCATATAAATGCATGTGCATTCGTATATGCAACCGTAGGGGCTGGAACTATCACCGCTGCCGTGGAGTACGCATGCGAGCAACATGTTCCAGACCGCTCGACCAATGCAGAAGACGGAAGGGTGTGGTTTCGGCTGTACGTAATTCACCAACGCTGTACGGGGTCGGACGTAACGCAGCAACCTACGTGTTGTTTTTTATTTGGCGCAGCGTCTCGCAAAACGGACCATTATGAAAAGGTTGCAGGTGAATTGGACGTCTGCCTTTTTTGGCTCCGCCTGCCTTAACGTTTTTTTTGTGAGGTTAAAATGCAGTCGGACGTAAGTATAATTTCGAAAATCGCACGCCTAAGTCGAAACTGGGTTCGTTATTTCGGGAAGGGACTAAATGGGAAAATACGAAACGGGAAGGGCGTTTTGTACCGGGTTGAAGCGGCACGGAACAAACGAGAAGGTTCAAATGGGAACGGGTTCAAATGGGAACAGGCGAAATGGGAAAGGGTGAAAGGGGAAGGTCGTTTTGCGCCGGGTTGAAGCGGGAGGGAACAAGCGGGAAGGATTAAATGGGAATGGGTTTAAACCGGAACCTCCCACGGAGGGTCTTGGCAGCACGCGGCCTTTCGGGACGTTCCGCGTGCGTCAAGACGAACGGTTTTAGGCCATCGACTGATTTGTAGTGGCGGTTCGTCCTTTGACGTGACGTTATGCGCGGAGCACAGGCTTTGGAACAAGTCAAAGATCCTCAGACGTGCAGTAAAGCCTCTTCGCCCCGAAATGATCTCGGGAAAGGGGACCGCTACATGTTCATGCTGCGGAGCATCGAATAATAATGACAAGTGTCCACTTATTTTTTTTACGGATTTTTACTGTTCTTTGCTGGCTTTTTTATAAATTTTTATCAAAATTCAACACCCCCTCCCCCCAAAACCAGTCTTGGGAGCGCTACTGTCACAAGTCGCTATCCATGGCCTGCGGGCGCGCTACACGGGCGCCAGCGTTATCTGGAGCGTCGATCCCCAGCCAATCTCTCCAGCTCTGGCCCTGCAGAGGCGAAAGGGAACCCCCTAGAGGGAGCCCGAGTAGTCCGAGCGGGGCCGGGGCACGGTAGCCTCGGGATCTAGGCCCGACACACGCCTATAGGACTGTAGACGTAGTGTAAGACGGGGGAGCACCGCGCCCTGCGTGGCCGGATTTGCTCCCTCCCATGCCGGACGCTTGGAATAAAGTCTTTTCTCTCTCTCTTCTCTCCAGCCATGTACCGGGAGGCCAGTGTTATCTCGTCTCACTTCCCCGAGCGCCCACCACAAGTGGCTTTCCGAGCCCTGCGAGCGCACACTGCACGGGCGCTGGGGCATCCGGCCAGAAAATAGCAGCAGCAAGATCAGCTCGGCATCAACTACCCGTGAATCTCGCAGAAAACCGAGAAAAAGCTTGAATTTAAAGAATACAGGCTTGTTAATTGTACCGTGTAAGACTATAAACAGTGAAAACAAATGCGACAGATGGGCGACCGCGCAGTATGGAGCTTTTTTTTTCGTGTGCCAAACCGCAAACCTACAGCATCCACGACAAAGGCGTCTTTCATTGAAACACTGATATTCCGCCTGGTTCTTATGAAGAAATCCATAGATGCACTAATGTAAATTTTATGAAGATATGGCCATTCCTTTCAGTTCATTTGCTAGACCAAGTTTGTATGGTCGCGTAATGAGACAGAAAAAGTTGTTCCTCCGCACCCCTCATCCGAACTTCTAAGCCGCTGGAACTTCAACTAGCAAGAGATAGGGAAGTGTAATGAAGAATCGCAGGCGGAATTCATCGCCGATTATTCTCTTGAAATGCGAAGCGTTCTTTGTTTTGAGAAAATTTCTCGCTATTACCTTAGAGGCATCCCCAGATCAGGATCTTTTGAGAGAGAGAGAGAGAGAAACAACTTTTATTGAATCGAGCTACTACGACGTCTTCTTAGACGCCGTCGATGGAAGTGGTTCCCTTTTCACGGGACCCATATGCTTCTCTAGCCGCCTGGCCCCTGGAGATCAGAACGAGCTGGTCTTCCAGGGCGGGGCTCGTTAACAAGGTCTCCCATCGCTCGGTAAGGGTGGATGATGGATGGGGTGGGGTAGTGGGAAAGGTAAGAGGTGGGGGGATTGGCTTGTAGAAATCGCATACTCCAATGACGTGTTGGAGCGTGCCTAACTGAATCTTGCAAAAATTGCATTCCTTGTCGTACCTTTCCGGGTACATGTTGTTTTGAAGGTAAGGGTGCGGGAAGGATCCTGCTTGCATCTGCCTGTAAATCGCTTGCTGTTCTCTGCTAAGCGATTTGTGAGGATTGGGGTAACGTCGCCTCTCGGTCCTGTAGTGGTTCGTAATGTCCTTATAAGTAATTATGGACTGTGGCTCACCTTCCTCTAGCCGGTGTTCCATCTCTGGGGCGAACTGGTGGGCAAGTCCGTTGCCCTCCAGCCCAGAGTGAGCCGGCGTCCATATCAATTCAACTTTCCTTTCAGATATGTCGCATTTACTGTTGAGAATACCTAGTGCCGCAAGAGACACCCACCCTTTTCTATAGCTGTTATACGCCTTTTGGGAGTCGGTGACAATTCTTCCTACGTTGGGCTGCGCGAGCGCCAGCGCTATTGCGGCCTCTTCTGCCACCTCCGGAAAAGGCGTCTTGATGGAGGCGCAGGTTACGAGCACATCCCGCGTCGTAACTGTCAGCGTGGCTTTCGAGGAAAACTTGGGTAACGAAGCGTCTGTGAAGAGAGTGACCCCCTCTTGCTCTTCTTCTATTTGACCCAGAGTCTCCGTCAAGGCCGCTATCCGAGATATTCTGCGGCCGTCGTTACGACCCGGCCTCATGTTTCGAGGCAGAGGCTTACTATTGATTTTATGCACCCATAACCTGGGTAACGGCCCAGTTTCCTTCCGGTCTGCCTCTTGCCAGCCCAACTTGGCAAGAACACGACGTCCCGCCGACGTTTGAGAGAGCCTAACTCTTTGATTAGACAAATGAGCTTCTATCAACTCTTCAACGACGTTGTGTTTCGCCATGCCGAGAAGCTTGTCGGTCGACGAATGCTTCGGCAGGCCTAGCGCCATCTTGGTTGCCTTGCGTATAATGACGTTCAACTGGTCCCTGTCTTTTTTGAGTAGATTGAGGTACGGCGCAGCGTAAACGATGCGCGACGTCACGAAGGCCTGGACAAGCGTCAATGCATCGTCCTCCTTCAATCCTCGTCTTCTGTTTGTGACTCTTTTGATCATATTCGAAATTTGTTCCGTAGAAACCTTGATTTTGGCGATCGACGCCCCCGCCTTGCCGTTGTTCTGGAAGATGACACCCAGGATACGTGCTTTTTGGTTGGCGTTATGTTCGTCCCGTCGATGGTGATGCGGACGTTCTCTTGTTCCCCTTTCTTTCTTCTTGGCTTGATGACGAGCAACTCCGACTTCTGTGGCGAGCAACTGAGGCCGCACGATTTAGCGAACTCGTGCACGGTCTCTGCCGCTCTCTGTAGGGTCTCCTCCATCCAACTCTCCGACCCTGCCCTCGACGTCCACACAGTGATATCGTCGGCGTATAGAGCGTGATCTATTCCCTCTATGCCTTGAAGCAGGGCCGGGAGCGGGAGGAGTGCCAGGTTGAAGAGAAGCGGCGAAAGAACCGACCCTTGGGGGGTGCCTCTGTCTCCCAGGGCTATCGGTTTGGACGTCTCTTCTCCAATTTTGATTGTTGCTGTTCTATCACTTAAGAAGTCCTGTACATACTTGAATGTTCGCTTACCGCATCCAGTTTGACGCAGGTTACGGAGAATGCTTTCGTGTGTGACGTTGTCGAAGGCACCCTTGAGATCGAGTGCCAGGATAGCTCTTGGCGTAGGGGTCTTCGCTTTCTTGATTACCAGCTCATGTAGTTGCACCAAGATGTCTTGCGTGCTTAGGTGCCCCCGGAACCCGTATACCGGTGGCATCTGATCGGTGACGTCCAAATATCTCTGTAGTCTCTTGTAAACCATACGCTCGACCACCTTCCCCACACATGACGTGAGGGAGATGGGGCGCAGGTTGTCTACGTGGGGTGGTTTTCCTGGCTTGGGAATGAAACGCACCTCCGCTTCTTTCCATTCTTTGGGTAACGAACCCTTCTCCCAGGCCGCGTTGGCGAGGTTGAGTAGTTCCGCTCGGCTTTGGTCACTCATATTTTTAAGCATCTTGTGGCGTCAATGCCCGGTGCGCTGCCTTGATTACTTTCGTCGATGGCCGCAACCAGCTCTAGTTCGGTGAAGACTTCGTCTAGCTCGACGTTGCTATCCCCTTCGTACTCGAGAGTCGGGTTACCGCTCTTCTCAGTCTTGAGGTACTTACTTGTGAGTTCACGAATGAGCTTCTCCCCGTCCCCGTCGTAACTGTTGATCGTTCTTGTGATGTCTCGAGCGCTTGCACTCTTGCTTTTCAACGGATCTATGAGGTGGCGCAACAGCTTCCAGGCCTTCTTCGTAGACAGTGTGCCTTGTAGGTTGTCACACATCTTCATCCAATTTTCCCTGCATAGCTGCTCCGCATACTCGGCCGCCTGCTTGTTAAGCGCATGTATACGTCTGCGAAGCTTCTTGTTATGTCTTTGTCTCTTCCACCTTCGAGTAAGACCATGCCTGGCCGCCCACATGTGGCTAAGCCTGCTGTCTACGAAGGGAACTTGCGTAGTCGTAGTAATCGTCTGCGTAAATTTCTTGACAAACTCGCGTTGCTTCTTGGCCCACGCCCCATACGTCTTGCTGTCTTGGTCCTCGTCTTCGCCTTCACTGTCTGCGTGTCTACGTAACCGGTCCCAGTCTGTAATGTTGGATTGACTCAATTTCGCCTTGATGGTGGTCCCCCCGAGGGTGACACAAATGATATCGTGATCTGAGCCAAGATTCTCCCCCGTGTTACGCCAAGTAACGTCGAGTGACCGTGCTAGTGCCTGTCCTGGTCGGCACGCCCGGCTCGTTAACCACCTCCATGTCGTGATTCTCTATGGCTTTTACCAATTGATTTCCTCTTTTGGACGAATATTTGTAACCCCACATCGTGTGGGCCGCGTTGAAATCTCCTAGCATTAAAATCGGTCTTGTTCTTGCTTCGTTGATGCAGTCCAATAGGGTGCCTTCAAAGTCAATGATCCTGCTGGACGGTCGACAATACGCATTCAGGACGAAATTTCCTTGTCATCCCCCACTCTTCTGCTGTGAATTTCGACGAGGGTATGCTCGCAGCCTCGCTGAGCGGTCACGTGCTGTGTGGCCGCCACGTTGCTGCGGACCAAGATCGCAGTACCCTTTTCGCCAGGGTCCGTATACGTAATGTATCCCGCGAGCTTGGCGCGGCCGTTGGTCTCTTGTAACGCTATGATATCCGGTTTCTGGTCCAATTTAGCAACGTAAAGTTGTAACTCCCCTATCTTGTTTCTAATACTCCTACAGTTCCATTGAAGTACCGTCGCAGTCTCTTTCCGGTTCCCTTTATTCTTCATTTTCTACTTTTTGGGCGGTAGAACTGCGCGCGGAACCAACTTCTCGCGGCCTGACCTGTAGAGTAACTCGTGATGACTTCACCTTGGCAACCTTGTGATGCTTAATTTTCGCATCCAACGTCATGACTCTAACGGAGAGTTGGCTACATTTGGCCTCCACATTATCCATTCTTGCTGTTAGACTGTTCACTTGCTCAGACAATTGAGAAACCTGGCTTGAGATTTGCATAAGCATGCTCATGACCGTCTCCATTGTCGGAGGAACGGCGGCCTCAGCCTTCTCTTCCTCCATGGCAACAACTGCCGTTTGTATATTTAGAGCTTGCGTCACTGGCTGTGTCAAAGCCGGTGGCGGGATCAGCGCTGGTGGCATGATGGGGTTCGGTGCGACCGGAGTAGCACAGGTGGTGTCTCTCTTGGCTACTTTCCTTTTAGCTACACTGACGTCATTACCGTTGTTCTTAGTTTTACTGAGCGCCTCGATACGCTCCATCATTGCCGCTATCTGATTGTTTTGGTTCTTGATTTGATTGTTCTGCCTATCTATCATTTGCTTGAGTTACGAACAGTGTCTGCACTCTTTGTCTTTGGAAGAGGAGGATGAGGAGGAGGAGGGAAGGGAAGGGAAATTGCTATTGTTTAGAGCGACGGGAGACCCCGCTGCCCAGCCCACCTGTTTCTCGGCACCGTTGCCCTGCCGGGTCCTCGACTTGGACCTCGGACGAGATTCACGCCTGCGAGCACCAGCTGCCGATGGTGACCTGGTAGCGCTCTTGCTTCTCCCTCTCCTTGTCTGGGAGCGGCTGCGACGCCCGTCCGGCGCCTGCCACGCTGTCTGCTGCCACGTTGGCCCCCTCGGTTGCTGCTGCGGCGGCTGCTGCTGCTGCTGCTGCTGCTGCACCTCTTCTCGTTGCTGACGTTCCCAACGCCGTTTGCGAACGACGTATGGCGTCTTGAACCTTGCTTTGCACTCCTTGTCCGCGGTGAAGTGGTTGCCCCCGCAGAGGCTACACTTGGGGTTTCTATACGGAAAAGAAGTGGTATAATGCGAGTACGGGGCGGGAGAAGAGTGCGGGTAATAGGAGTAATGTGTATTCTTCAAATGAATGCTAACGTTTGCTTACCGCCACTACACTTTTGCTGCATTGAGGTGCCCTTTATTGTCGTGTCGGTGATGATTCGGCACAAGTAGCCACCAGGTAGTCTCATTACCAGTCAGCCTAATATCCCAAGAGTTTGTTAAGGAGGAAACTAATGCGCCAGATTAAAACTGTGGTAGTTGACTTCCCAGGACAAACGGGCTTTTTTATATTAGACAGGGGTGAATAAAGGGGATGCCATTGAATCCGTCACTGTAGGAATACACCTGAAAATGGTTTTTTTTTTTCGTTTTGTACCTTGAAGGGGGTGTCGTAGGCAACGTGCCGCATGAACACATCAAATCTAGCTGTGTATAAAGACATACTGGTACCCCCAAATGTAAAAGGAGCATGCTCCACCTCATCCGACGCATCTCACAGAAGTCTGTTGGCTCCTGTTCCAAAATGGCCCGTCTATTGGTGCGATCGGTACTCCAGCCTCGGCTTGTTTACCAGGCACAATTCCAACACCTGAACCAGGCGGAGTGGGCTCGACTTGAGGCATTTAACCGAGCCGCAATGCGTGCAATTACCTGCCTCCCTAGGATAACACCGATCGCTGCTCTTCAGGCTGAAGCTCAAGTTCACAACTTGGATGAGCGTGTCCATCAGCGTCGGTCCGCCAGCAAGCATAAACTCACCTTTGTTGCTGAGGCAGCGGCGTTAAGAAACTACAGCGGTCGTCCACTACGCACATCTCCAGCCTGCGTCGTTACCAGGCCACCTTGGCTATACCACTAGCTGACCGACAACAGGCAATGGAACGCGACTTCACAATCGATGCAACGAACATACCGATACGCTTTACGCGGTCGCACAAGAACTGGCGGCTGAGCCTCAACCCCACGTGGAGCAGGCATTTGTGGACGCTGGAACCAAGGCCTACGTGGTGACGACAACACTACAGTGTCCTTCCCAGCCAGAAGCCTGTCAAATGTGCTTCTACGAAACACACACCCTGCCGTCTATGGTGGCTGAGCTTACGGCCATCCGGGACGGCTTGCAAGCACTAACTCCTGCCCTTCATCAAGCCCCTGGAGGTACTACATTACAAATTTATACAGACTCCACGGCGGCCATACGGGATTTACATCGATTCAATAACAAGTCGGCTATCTCGAGGGACATTCATTACATACTGGATACGTACGCCTGCCCTTTGCGGCTCTCGTGGGTCCGACGAAAAAACTTCCCGCTCACATTGCGGCGGATGGTGCCTGCCACATTGCATTTGTTCCACGACCAATGCCTTTACTGACACTAGATACCCCAGGACAGTTTTTACAAAGGAAAGAAGATCTTCGTCGCGCCCAACGAGCTCTAATTCCACCTGGTGAAACGGACCTCCTAGCAGACTCGGTCGCCGGGAGGAGGTCTTGCTGCGAAGATTTCGTGTTGGTGTAGCCCTCTTTCCCGCTGTTACCCGGGAGTGGCTACCACGCTACCATGCCCCGTTCGACCAGAACTGCCCCTTTTGCACGGCTCCTGCAGAAGATGCGGTCACAGAACATTTGCTGTGGACGTGCCCTTCATTGGAAGCGGCCAGAACACGACACCTTCGAGGCACAGGCCTCCACCCTGGCAGGTCCTGACCTTCATCGGTGGATATTGGGACCCCACCACCGCTCCCTTCTTGCGTTTCTTCGCGAAACTGGCGTTAACCTATACGTGTGGCATAGTATTTATGCCAACTGGCATACTATCGCAATTTAAAAAAAAGGAGCCCGTGTTGGACATTTTGAGGGGATTTCTCCGCTATGTGCCTAGCCAGCAACCTCTAAGTGACTCTTCAAAAAAGTCATTCTGAAATAAAAACGGGCTGCGCACATTATATTTAGGCTGGCAGCCGGATAAAATTTAAATTGTTCTAATTTTACGAAGCGGTGCTCTGTTTAATTTTTGGGCCACTTTAACATGTGCAAGGTACCCTATAGGCGTTCATTCCGGGCGGCTAGTCAGAATTCTAAGTTAGTGCATCTAGCCGTTCTTAAAATTGTTTCTGGTATACGGTGTGCTCTTTAAAGATAGACATCCCCGAAGTGTGTCCACCTCTAAAGGTGGATACACACTTTAAAGGGGGATACGCCCTGAAAACGTTCATCTGGTTAGATAGAGGCAGGAAAATTCACCGTTGCCAGGAGAGTCGTCGTGAGGACAGAGATTACAGTTCTTGAACATTACACACAACGCCGGAATAAAGAGCTAAACCAAGTGGGCGCCGCAGCTTTGAGGCAGTTCCAGTCTTGTTGGTCGGTCTTTTCTGTGTCCTCCATTTGTCCGCAAAAATTATGCGATGTTACACACGCGAATAGCAGCACATACGCAAATTGGTGCATCAGTCAACGCTCTGACGTTAGGCCTATCCCTGCTCTTTAGATCTAACGACGTTAATAGGTACGCAAGGCCTAACGTTCAACAAGTTCGACGTTGCTTAGCATTTTGTCAGGCTCGACGTTGGAGCTACCTAAAATACGGCTGAACAAGTTTCATAACATGTACCGCAGATATGTAGTGGCCAGCTCTTATCTACGGGATTGTTGTTTCATGCAAGTTTCAATTCTCACACGAGGTTGCATATCCAAAGAGCAGCACGTAACTGCGCAGTCGTATTGGCTGGCGTTTACCACCGGGTTTTTAGTTCTGGTGAGTGCCGGTGCTCAAGTGTTTATACCCAAAGATGCGTATTTGCCAATGCTTTCCCCGTGATGTTGGTTTTCGTGCCGCTCCCAAAACTCACGTAATGTTACCAACATACCACTGAGTCCATACATGTACTGACGATGGAGCCAGATTCCAAAGCTACTGACTGTATGGATGTCTGCGGTATAAACACTAATGACAGAACTCACATTTCACACTCTATGACACCTTTTAAAGGCGCAAAATAACCATTCCCCCATTCACACATAAGCACTTTGTATGGCTGACAGGCGGATGAGAAATACCAGTGCTTATTGTATGCCGCTTTAATGTTGACATTGAGAAACACGGCCAAAACGACTGGTTCGTGGTTTTAGCCTTGGATAAGTTTGCACTCGCATGCCAGAAGGACCTTAATCACCCACCCACGTGGTACGGACCGATTATGTGTTTCATCTTCGCCATGAAGTTATTGTCACTACCCTTACTCTAAAAGAACAAAGAATTACATATCCCCATCAGAAGCTGTACTGGTTTTGTCTCTCGTTGGACATCCACTTTTTCAGGGTGGGTATGGCGCATAAACTTGTTTGCTTCAAGGGGGCAAAGCATGTTAGAAGAACGTAATTTTTACTTACTTACAAAGTGATTTGTATTACAGATTTAATGTTTCAATCACCCTAAGGCGTTGCGCTGCTGAGCACGAGGTCGCGGGTTCGATTCCCGGCCGCGGCGGCCGCTTTTCTGATGGAGGCGAAAAAGCAAAAACGCCCGTGTGTACGAGATTTCGGCGCACGTTAAAGAACCCCAGGTGGTCAAAATTAATCCGGAGCCCTCCCACTACGGCGCGCCTCATCGCCTGCGTTGTGTCGGCGCGTTAAACCCTACAATCAATCAATCAATTTCAATCACCATATTTCTTGTAACAGATGCGCTACGATTTTTTAGCTGTGTTTGCAGTGAGCCATAGTCGTCCATACGTAACCCCGCGTCTTGCTGATGATCCTGACTGCAATAGGGCCAATATTTCTGTAAGTACATCCCAGCCATTTTTACAAAATTCAGGCATAGGCCACCCTTACTGATTGCCGATGGAGTTTAACTATAGAGTGGAACTATGGATGGAGTGGAATTGCCTGATGAATTTGAGCTTGTGAATCGTCCCCTCCACTTTTTCCAGTCACCCCCCTCCCACACACACCCCCACCTCCACTCCCACGACCTTCCTGGGCACAAAGATAGAATTTCTTGTCCCCCTTCCCATCCACTTCTTTTCCCCGGTGTCTCACTAATGGGCAGCCATTGAGTTCTCTTCGCTATCGCCGTCAATCGTTTCTGGCTGCGCTACCATTTAGCTCTCTCCCGTCTTCTCCGAGGTCCCCGTTTGGTCTACCGACGAAGCCGGCGCTCAACGCATCAACGGGCTCTTAAATTAAGAGCTGCGGAAATCTCCCGGAAATTTAACTACATGAGGTTTATTAGTTCTATATATAGCCACGAACGCAATTGTTTGGGTCGGTTTGTGTGGCATAACGCACCACCAACGTTTTCGAAATTCAGCCGGCAATGATAGCAATTCTGTTCACTTGAAAATCATACCAATGTCATTGTCATCATATCAGCCATCGCTTGACGATATCCGTGTGCAGCTGAAGTAAGCGGTATCGGCGTTGGCCGAGATATTACAGAGCGCGTTCCGTTAGTACTCAAAAAATTGTTCAGAGATAAACATTTTTTTAAAAGATTACGAGAAAACAAACACCTTTGGATAGTGTTTGGGGTAGGATGGAGGAACGATGGGGTCGAGGCTGAGGAAGGCGTGTGCCCATACGCGCAGCGTGGCCCGGGCATTTTTGGTGGCTTTGGAAGGGGAGTACCACTCCGGGAGGGTGCTGATGTATTGACGTAGACCCCGCCTGGGGTGCGCTACATAATTGTGGACCGCCTCCAGAGGAAACACCGGGTGGTAGCTCTACTGAAAGTGCGTACGGACAATGAAGGGGGTTGGCGTTAGGCGTAAGGTCGTCAGGGAGGCTTTTTTTTTCGAATCGTGGGTGCTAGGACCTGTCTCGTCGGACGTAAAAGCTGATTGCCGAAACAGTCCCAACTTTATGAAGGCGTTTATGTCGTAATGGAATAGCTTGAAAAGGCCCGTCGGCCTGTGGTATCATGTCGTTCAGCTCTGGCGAGCACTCTATTTTCCAAATGCGGCTTTGCGTGTTGTCGTTGTCCAATCACAATTCACGTAGCGTGGGAGTCAACGCATGTCAGTCTTGGGAAGAGCGAAGGCACCATCAAGGCTATGCGGTGTGCCGCCTCTTTAATTGCGTTGCACTGATGACTGAGAGAACCGAAAAAACAAAGCAGTGCTCTGGAGACCCCCAGATTTCCAGCGATGCATATGGGGCTCCCTGGACCGGTCTCTGCTCGCGTTTCTGCGAAATACCTTAAGAACTGGGGACTTTTAAGTGCAGAGCACTTTAGGTGCTCGCCTTGTTGTCGTAGCTCGCTCGCTGGACCCAAGTAGAGAAACAGGGCGTCCCGTGGTAACGCTTTCGTTCGCGGCGTATCCCAGAGGCCAAGCACAGTATATATTCAAAAGCGTTCGAACCTCGTTAACTGCTGGCGCTTGTTCTACATCTCCCAGTTGTTTAGCGCAAACTACAGGTACATTTGAGGCAAAATATACGTAATTGACCGGCAGGGCCCGCGTTTATTTAGTTAGGATCGCTCGTTGGGTTGGTTTTTACGTTAGTGAGCGAAAAAAGCGGCCGCGCAAGAAAACAATGGCGCGTTCGAAATTACACAGAAAGGCTCCAGCCGCGCAAGAAAAAACTTACGGGTTTGAAATCACGCAAAAGAGCCCCAGCCTAAGAAATTAAAGCGAGCACAAAAAGAACAGAACTGCCGCCGGCGCAGCTTCAGGCAGAGGGGCGCGCGAGCACTGCGAAGGGGGGAAGTTAGAATTGCATGGGGTGGTGGCAGTGAGCGAATAACGGGGGTACAGCCCATTATGGCGAATCACTGCTCTGGACTTCCGTCAGCTTTCACATTGAGTGGAAGGGCATTAATTTTTTTTTAAACTGGCGTCCCACTGCGGGGACCCGGGGTAGAATTCCATAAGAACTTAAGGGTGTTATTATGCCATAGGGCAACCTCTAGCAAAATAAAAAAAAGTAGGGATCCTACTTGGTGCTTCCCTTAAGCTACGCTGTACACCGACGAAACGTGAAGTGTTGTTATCTCTACTAAGTCGTCCTTCCACTATTTTTTCACTGCTTTTAACGTACTAAGTTCTCTTTCAGTTTCCATTTCATGTTTGGGCTATTTAAGCTTGCTGCAATTGTAACCCACGAAAGATTATTTGTAACCAGCAATACATACAAAATAAAAACAGTAATTTACTGAGGGCCTGCACAAACTTTTTGCGAGAACAACAACCCCCTAAAATGCCCAACGAGCTACAAAAACATTCATACCCTAAAATGTTTCCACCAGCCAATTTTTATATTTAGGATGCGTAGTCCCGTCTTAGTGCTGCGAAGGTTTGAATTTCTGATGATCGTATCCTAGCGAAACGGTCCCCGAAATTATGAAAATGCGAAATTCAGATGTAGTATCACGCACCCAGGCGTAACGAACTCATGCGATATTTCCCAAACACAATGAAACTACCATAATAGAAACGTTTGACCCAGTTTTCATGTTTGCCGTCATCAAATCGGAAACTACGACCCTAAATGTTTTCCGTATATTTCTCGTATACTCTGTTTATTCATAATTTATATGAACCAGGGTTTGGCATTTCTGGCGGTCATACAGATATGAAATTGGTGCCAATTTTTTTACGCAATACCGTACTTTATTATCACATGTTGCGGACAAATATCCGTGTTTTCATTCCGGCGGTGTGCCAGCTAAGGTAAAAATTTTGCATTCCCTTAATTCCTATACACCATTTTCCATAAGCAGCCGGGAAAGGAGGAAAATACTCTCAAACCAGTTCTCTCGGCGGCCGACCAGTGTTGCCTGTGCGCGCTGGGCTGCTAACATCGCTCGGCGCGGTGTGCTCCGCTGCGTAGTTCAGGGGTATTTCGCACCGAGTGCTTATTTTTTGCGGAACTTTCAACTGTTTTAGCCAATGCTGCGATGCCGTTCAAGGCGCAAACGTCGCTTGGTCAGCACTGCGCGGTGATGGGTTATTGAACAACCAGAGAAGCGAGAAACAGTCGCTGACAGTGTGCACGGCACTGCCTGGAGAAAATGCAGTGCGGTTGCGGCGTGTTTTTGCTGCATCGCTTCCCAACACACACCGAGTTGAGATATTGGTGGATGCCGTTGATAAATCGCAACGACTTTGTACCAACGACCAACTCCAGGGTTTGTTGGGGGCACTTGGACGGCAAGCAGACGGAGCAAAATCCATTTATCACACGCAAAGCTGCGACAGGGAACGGAACCCCCTGAAATGTTAGAAGCAACTTTATCCTTTACAATACAGCATTGATTGGTTGGTTGATTGATTCATTCATTCATTATGGTGTTTAACGCCCCGACGCTTCATGGGTGATGAGGCGCGCCGTATTGGAGGGCTGCGGGTTAATTTTGACCACTTGGGGATCTTTCACGAGCGCCGATACAATACAACACAATAACTTCTGGTTCCTTGTAGTCAATTTAAAATACCATATATTGTTTGGTCATTACAGCCGATTGACATTAAACAATACCCTTTTCATCTAATCTATAACCTTTAAAATCACGGTGTTTTGTTTACTTTTTTTCACGCCAACGCATTACACTGCCAAACGATATGAAAGGATAACTTTCTCCATCGCACACTGCTGGTCGATAGCAGGATAAGCAGGCAGCCAAATGTGGAAACGCAGCTCGAGATACGCGTGAACGCTGCATTTGGAAAATAGCTCAACCTGTTCACAACGCGGTCAAAGGAAAGCTTCTAATCCTTTGCGTTGCCACGGAATCTAAAGTATTACAATTACAAAACAGTTACTGCTGGTCGCGTAAAGCATTTGTGGTGCAAGCAGCGGTTTCACAAAGGTGAGCTCCGAGCGACAGGCCACATGCGCTGCGCAGAGTTAGGTCAATCATGATCACGATCATGATCAACCAATATTAACTCGCCCGAACGTCAACCCTTTTGCTCAACCTTCGAATAGTAATTTGACTGGTTGTGCGGTCGTGTTATTTTTCAGCCCGGGTAATTTCGTTTCGTCAGTAACCGTCATAAGTCTAGTTAAGAAAGATTATATTGCATTGCAATGTCAACAGCGTAGCAATCGCCTCGTCGAAAGTCCATCGCGAGCACGGATCACCGTGACCCACATATGCTGTGCGCGCTCCGCATTCGACGTCCGCGCTTCTGTAAACATGACTGATCGGTGAACATAACAAGCACGGTGGCGTTGAAAACACGTATTTACTCCCCGATATCGATTTCTATGTCAGTCGGTGCCATACCGGTACGTTTGCATCGCGGAACTGCAGAGCACCACCGGCACCACCACACTGCTACTGCTGCTCGCAACAGCCGGGGTCGGAATTTCCGGCTCTGGCAGCAAAATTAGGACCTAAAATCCGTCCGCAGATGATGAAAACAAAACAGAACACACACACACAAGCACTGCAACCGCTAACTTAACGCCAAACCACTACGGTTCATTCGGTAATGCACGGATACCGAGCAGACACACGCAAAGAACGGCGCACTTAACAGCCCAGCGCGGAGGGTTTCGGCGGTCGCTTCATAGACGGCGCTAGCGTCTGGTCAGAAAAAGCAAATGGCGGCGCCCACCTGTTAGCAAGGAAAATGGTGTATACACGGAACGTTTCAGGAGGGTAAATATGGCGGTTTCGCATTTCAGAACTATACTTATCACCGCTGCGAGTTTTTATATGAAGAGGATGAGGTAATATGGCCTCCAAACGGTACAAGATGCTACGTGAGTATATTTTCTTGCCTATCTTTTCCGGCAGATTTGCACTTCCGGTTATTATTTGCTAAAAGATCGAACCGCGCCGTCGAGGTGTTTTTCTCCCGCCATGACCATGCTGTGAGACCAGTTAAATACGGCGGTGCCAGCTGCAAAAGTGGCGACAGACACTGTCCTCGCCTAAATCTCGTTAAAAAAGGACGGCCCCAGGCACCGAATTTGATCGCCTTCTGCGATCATGACGATATGACAAACCGGTTCCACGTCGTCTGGTTTTGTCCTGTATTTGCCCGCAACCGCCATCGCCTTTAAACTCAAGTGCCGCATCGGCAACTGAATTTGAGATTACTATAGACTGGACCATGGTGATCCCGCTGCTCTGATATCGATCACCCAGTAGGCTCTTGGGAACATCCTGTAGTAACAGTGAATAACTGAACTATACGCACTTTGCACGTAGGATGACAAGACTGGAAGTGTGCCCTTTGTGTGACTTGTCACCTTGCCCTTCCCCTCATCCTTAATTCCCCCGACAGCTTCGTGACCTATCGCTTTAATAAACTGTTTCACTCACCATGCTTCGTAGTCAGGACGTAGAGCCCCCACATCTCCGTATTCCCCTTTTGGTAAGCCCAGAATACACAGCTTCAGGCTTCTGCCGTTACTGGCGCGAGTAATATTCTTGCAGCAGAGGTTCAGCTGGAGCTTTATCGAACATTTTACACGTAGTCGCCATGGGTGACAGAAAATTACTTCCCCGTCGCATTCACAAGGATAATTCACCATTAATAATTCTATCGATAGCACTGTGGTTTCCAAAGTTCTATGATACCCGTTAAAGACTTAGCTGTCAAAAACCGGGCGTCTAGCGTACTGCAAATAACGAGAACTACCCAAGTACTGGCTTTCATTTCAGAATATATGAGGCGTGAAAGACGCTGCCCTTCACACTCCAGTAGACTACTTCAAGGTTGTAAGGAACTGACATCAATGGTCATTCAAAGTTATATGCAGTAATACCTCGTTATAAAGAAGTCCTCGGAACAAGAAAATGCCTTTGTTGTGAGCAGTACTTCGTTCGAGGCAGGTATGATGCACTCGGTATGCACTGTTTTGAGGTGCTGCGAAACCATGCGAATAAACCGCGTTCTCGAATAAAGCGATGTCGTTATTACGAGGATTTACTATATTTAAAACGGGCTGTATAAAGCATGCGTACAAGTTGATTTAGTGACATACATCTTCAATAGGGTGTTGATAGCAATGCATTCGCACACTCTCGAGAGAGCAAATAAACAGAACAAGTAGTTTCCTTGCGACGTGGAAGCTTGCGACTTACACAGTGTAAGGTTTGGCAGTCTGGTTATTTTACACTGCATTGCGGAGACGTCTCCCGTTATCCGGGCTGTAAAAGTACGCAACCCAAAGTTAGGACTCATATGGTGGACCCACTGGCGTACTTCGTCCCCTTGCAATTTCTGAACCTGGGATAAAGACAAGGATTGATGAGGAGGAGGAGAATAAACATTTATTGGCCGAAAGTGCTGATGGCAGGGCACTCGCCCGGTGGAGGGCATCCTTATTCCGGGATACCCAGGCTGCGACTTGCCGTCCAGGCCCTCTTGACCAGCTCTTGCTGGTGTCAAAGGTCCGGGTCGACCAGACGAGCCATCCACTGCTCAGAAGTTGGGAAGGGGATTGGGGGTAGGTCTGGAGTTTGTTGGCACTCCCCATACCTGGTGGTACAGGGTGCCCGGCGTTGGACAGAAATTGCACAAGGACGGATACTAAGTTGGGTAGATGGAATGGAGGAGGGTGCTGGGGGGATAAGAAGTTTTCTGCAATTGCCGAAGAGGGGTAGCTTCTTCTCTGGTTAACCGCGGATGAGGTGGTGGGAATTTTCTGCTGCTGAGCCTATAATGTTCCAGGACTTCTAATACGGGAGAAGTAGGTCCGTTTTGTGTCATCAGAAAACATTCCGTCCCGGATAATGGCCCGGTGTATGTACGCGCGGGCAGCGGTGTGAGCCGCCTCATTACCTTCGATGGATGCACGCCCTGGAACCCAGACTATTTCCATCTCAGGTAGCTCTGCAATGGTTTTCAGAATGGTCAGTGTTGGTGTAAAGATGCGCCCCCGCTGATAACTGCGACATGCCGCTTGCGAGTTAGTTAGTGTAGTGATGAAGTCCTTGCTCGTCGTGGCAGCCAGGGCAATCGCAACTTCCTCTGCAGCTTCTGTTGAGGTAGTACGTACAGTCACAGCTGTCATTTCCTGACCGGCCGCGTTAACAACGCAGACGACGTGTGCTGGCTGATTTGGATCTGGCTGCATCGTTGAATCTTGTTGTTCTGCATCGTTGAATCTTGTTGTTGGGTTAATTCCATACTTGGCATTCACGGCTTTACCTCTAGCGATGCGGCGTGCTTTGTTATGAACGGGGTGCATATTCCTTGGTATGGGTAGAACTCAAATGTTCTGTCGAATTTCTAATGGAGCACGTGTATTGTGGTCTTGCATGAGCGGCGTCGCATGTCCTAGCCGTCTTAAAGTAGTCTTTCCCGTGCGAGTTAGCTTCAGTCGTTCAAGCTGAGAGGTGCGGTGTGCTTCCTCTATCTCCTCCCAACTAGAGGTAATCAACGTTTGCATATCATCAAATGCCGGCTACCGATAATTTTTCATTCTGGTAGCTAAGCACCTGCAACCAAATGTGGCTTCAACGTCTGTTTTAATTAGAAGATCAGGATTTCGGGATTTCTCCAAGAGAGAAAAACGCACATCACAATCGGAAGGTCAAGTACGGTACCACCATAAAACCCTAGTTTACTTTTAATGTTTACCTGGGTAAGCTTCATGCCATTTATTTTTTATTAGTTTCTATTTTAATTTGTTTTTATTGTTCTTTCCTTCTTAATTTTCGTCCTTTTCGTTTTCCATTTCCCTTTTTTTAGTTTCCGCCACAAACCAAAGCGTTAACTTTATGTTGCCCGGCCGGTCAGTTCTGGCGCACTCTAAACAGAACTAAATGTAATAATCCAGAGATCAAAGATATATGCTAGAATGGAGGGAACAGCCCTCAGGTTGCACTTACATCCGCGTGTTTTGTAATGGAAAAAGATATACGCATCTCCTCCCAATGTAAAAGGGCCTGCTTTCTGTTTTTAGCGTTCCGGGATCCCAATCAAGGCACCCATCGTAGTGGCCCAACGGCTAAGCCGTTGTGTTACTGACCCAAAGACGCGAGTACGATTGAGGCCATGCCAGCCGTTTTTCTGAAGGAGACGAGGAAAGAAAATGTTTGCACGTCGAGATTGCAGCGCGCATTAAAGGCCCCCATGTGGTTGAAATCAATCCGGAGCCACTCACTACGGCGCGCCTCGAGGCTCAGGTGTAGCATCGACGCGTAAAAGCCCCAGATTTTTTAAGTAGACCGCACTTCAGGGGCTCCAAATGTCGTTGCGTGTCATGCAAGTCGCAAGTCAAATGACGCATACTCACCTCGGGGGATTTTTCAAAAAGAACTTGGTTTAGTCGTGAAAACCAATTAGGTGAGAAAAAAATAGCGGAACAGAAGGGAGTATAGCGGAACAGAAGGGAGTAGGGAGAAGGGGAGAAGGGGGAATAAGGAAGTACAAGAGAAAGATAAAAGGAAAGAGGAGTGGGGATATTAATAAAAGTCAACCTAATTCGAATAGATCTAGCACGGCAGACGAGCCGTCCCTGCAACGAATGAGTGGACGGCGTGGCACACACTTCTATGGCAGTTGCCCAGCTTCTTTGCGGCCCCGAAAAACAAAAGCACTGGAAGAGAAAATGGCAGTCCTAGGTGTCGCAGGCGAGTCTTCAGCAGGCTTCTCCGATGATTGCTGTTATTCCTTGCTTTGTGGCGCATACCCATGTGGGAGAATAGCGAGAAATCGGGCAATTTGAAGGGTTCATTTTTTTAATTGCGATAGTATGCTCTTTGGCATAAGGTCCTACAGGTACAAGTTTGCACCCATTTCCCGGAGGAAGTCCAGAAGGCAGCGGTGTTGGGGCCCCCACAGCCATCGCTGAAGATCGGGGGGTCTCCCCGGATACAGGCCGGTGCCGCGAAGGTGTCGGGATCTCGCTGCACTCAGGGAAGGGCACGTCCATAGCAGGTGGTTGGTGTCGGCGTCTTCGGCAGGAGCCGTACAGAAGGGGCAGGTCGTGGAAAACGGGGCATGGTATCGCGGTGGCCACGCCCGGGTTATCGCAGGAGAGAGGGCCACCTCAACTGGTAGTCTACGCAGCAGGACTTCCTCACAGCGAGCGAGCCCACTGGGAAGCGCTGTTCCACACGGTGGTATAAAATCGCGTGTGGCGCGACGCAGATCTTCCTTTAGTTGGACAAATTGGTCATGTGAGTCAGTTGTCGGCAAGGGCAGGGGCCGTGGAATCGACGTAACGTGACAGTAACTATCCGCCGCAATATGAGCGGTGATAGTATTACGCCGTATCCACTGACAGTCGGAGAGGGCAGGGGCACGTGTCCAGCAGGTCATGAATGTCTCTTGAGACAGACGAGTTGTAGGCTACACGTCGCAAATCCCGTATGGCCGCCGTTGAGTCCGTGTAAATTTGTGCCGTAAAACGTCCAGGAGCTTCAATAAGTGCCGGTAGTAGAGCTTGCAGTCCGTCCCGGATGGCTGTAAGCTCCGCCAGCATAGAAGGCCAGGTGCGGAGTGTTTCATAAGCACAGTTTTAGTTTCCTTCTGGATGAGTGGGGCATTCGATCGCTGTAGTTAAAACGCCGTCTTGGGCGCCAGCGTCCACAAATGCCTCCTCAACCTGGGGCAGGTTCGCAGTCGCTAGTAATGTGCCCGAGTTAGTTAACACCGATAATCAAAAGAAAAATACCGGAATGGAATCGTAAATACAGAAAAAAAAGCAAAACACAAATAGAAGAGAAAAACACAGAAAAACCAAGGCAAAACACAAATAAACGGAAGGTAAGCACAAGCAACTCACAACAATAACACAAGGGAACCACCTCTCCACCCTTCCGACAGTTTTCAGTTCCTTCATGTCGACAATCTTAACTTAGGAGGCAACGCACTTCCCTAGCGTACACCATCTGGTATATTTCCTTTGTCTTCCACCTGGCATATCGTGTATAAGTATGTTCTAACGAAAACATAGAATTGTGAGGATATGGTGGCTGAGAACTGCAGTGACGCAATACATACTAAATTCAAAACTTTTGTGACTTAATATTTGACCATACCTTGTTAGCATCGCGTCCATGACCTTATGTACAGGATAGCGTACCTCAATCATGTGTGTGTGTGCCCTGACGATGAATGTGCTTCAGTTCAGTTGTATGAGAACCCGCGCAAGGTTTATTGGACCTAATTACTATTATAAGCTGGCGTTGAGGTGTATCAGTCTTGATTGATTAATCCCCAATAAAACCTGGAATGAAATACAAGGTCTCCGAAAGTGTTAAAAATTATGGAAATTCCAAGAGGATATCAGCAGAATTAATGTAAATGGCTTCTATCTTAATCAATAGCTTATGGGTAGTCCAATTTTTCTACTTTTTATTTAGAGGTAGGGCACCGCTTTGTAATACCTTCCCGCGAGAGGGCGTCTGGGATATTCAATAAATAAATAAAAGTAATCAAATTATATGACGCCCATCAAAGGTAACTTCCTATATACTACCTTTTTTTGGCCATTGTGTATGCAACGAATCAACTACCTATAAGAGCGCGCCCTGAAAACGACAGAAACCTAAGAACACAGCTAACCACTCCCGACCAATAACTATTTCCTCCTAATGTACGCGTTGGCCTTAAAATACCGCAGATTATTTGTAAACCTCTTATTTGCTGTTGTAGTGCGTAGTTCAACTAGCTTGTCTTTTCCTTCAGAAAGTTTAAGTCCAGGCCTTTGATCATTTTTAAGCGAAGGCTGGTTTAACAACAGTAGCAACCTTCAGAGGTTGCTGAAAAACTCGACCAGATTTACCATTTATATTTTTATGTAGCGTTAATTCTACCGGAGTCACCTCAATACTAACGTTCGTCAATTTTACGAGTAGTATCCAGTTCGGTATTGTTAGAGGGAGCATATAATTTATCGTGTGGGTTCTTGCAGTGCGTCAAAAGCCACTCCACGTTCGCGGAGGAGAAATGTTGAAAGAAAACATAGCTCGTGAATACAACTTTCTTTTTGTGTAAAATGAATTGTTCAGTAGGTTGCTCGGAGACATTAAAAATACAGTAATACACCAAAGGTTACAATTCTGTTTAATCTTCAATTCAAAATGTAGAGGCCAATGTTTGTGCTGTAATCTCTTGACGGTGCAGTATTCATTAACACAAGATCTAATATTCTTTTTTTCTTCAGTTATTTTTTTAATATACACAGCTCTGAGCTCCCAATATTAAAAGTGCCAAAAAGAGAAAACTAACGCCGGCAGAGATTTCGCAGAAATGTTTGCAGGCTATGCAAGAAGAACTGGCCTCTCGTAAGAAAAAAATCAATTCCTGGAAATGTGATTCTTACACTTACAAACCAAAATACGCGAGCGCCTACTACAATTTAATGCGAAGTGAAAATTTAGCAGTGGCCAATGGCATTAATGCGCCAGCCCTCTTATTCTAGCCCGAAGGAGAGTGCGACGGTAGACATACTCTTTCTGCAGGAGCCATGCCCGGCGGGCGAGCTTTTTTTATCTATCACTTCTTCTTTGTTCCCACCAGCGTGGACTGAGATTGCCTTGTGTTACCCGCGGCCCCTTAACCGAGGGTTTGCTGTTCGAGAATAAAGAATATGGCTCACTGTTTTCTTTAACCGAAATAAAATGACGCAAGCATTTCGTAGTTTCGTTCGCTTGTTCAGTTATGTGCCTAATCGTGTTGCAACAATAGCTAGGAACTTTGCAAAACGAAAGGAGTCTATCACAGTTTTCGAAGCATCTTGGGCCTTAATTTTCAAGAAGGTGTCGACAAAATATATGCAGGAATGTGCAGTGAAGTTGTTCTAGGGTTTTTTTGGCAGCAGGAAGGACGAAAGGAAGGGGGGGGGCAGCGGCTGTTTAAATCGAAGCGGGCTTTGCCTCCCTGATGGCGTCGAAAAGCGAAAACGCGCTTCAGGAAACCCACGTTTACCCAATCGGAGGCACATGATGATTTTAATGATGCCGCAAGAGCAAAACAATGCCTGTGGTCGGAATCGAACCAGGTTTCCTCGCGTTATTAAGCCGACGTCTGCCCGACTACGCCAGTCCGACACCCTCGGAGCAGTTTTGATTTCCGACTTTGATTTGATTCGGGTTGAATGGGAGAAAGCTTCGCGTTTTAACTATCTTCCTCTTTTTCTTAAAACGAAGGGGCTTTCCTTAAGGGGCTTTGACAATTTTCTCGCATGAATTAGGGCAAGAACAGCTATTATTTATAGCAAAACATCTCAGCACCGGCTTCGTTAAGGCTACGCTCCGTATTCTGCGGTGTATTTCCACGGCATACGTGCTATCACGGCTTGTTACGCTGTATGTGGGAGAATGTTTTAAAGCAAAGCTTTCTACCTCTATCCAGCCAATGATTCCTTCCCGGCGTGCGGGACAATAAACTCCCAACGCGGTGGAGGGGGCGCCGGGGGGAGGGGGGTGGCGGAGGATTTCATTCACGGAGCACAGTGTAGATGGCCCAGCAAATTTACCCAGCGTTCCCTGCGCGAAGGCGCTTGCTCGCCGGCGGGCGCGTCGGCGGGACGGCTTTGTCGTCTGGTTTAGCGACGGTTTTGGGCTTGTTTTGGCGCAGCTTCGCGCCCATTGCGAGCTTTAGTCGCACGGATTGATTAACTTGTTCGACAGCCCCTCCTGGGTAACCCGCACCCGACGGACTGAAGTCGTCGCATGGCAGAGATACGTTAAGGATTGGTTTAAAGGGCGGAAACCAAAATGTAGAGACCACATACGGACATCTGGCCGCTAGAGAAATGCTACCTTTTCCGGACGGCTTGCCCCGAATAAGACTCCGTTTTCTAAATTGATGAATACCAATACAGTTGTGTTTTAAGAGGCATTACAAAAGGCGGAAGGAGCAACTGGTCCCGATAAACAGCGATAATAAAGTTCCGTCTGCTTTCTCGCAATTCTCAAACTTACTAAACTAATTAGTTTCAGTCGGTATAAATGGGAATCACTAAGCTCACATACCGAATTGTTTCGGTGTCTCCGCTTGTGTCACGCGGTGGTGTAGCCCCGAGCTAGCACATCACGAAGGCTAGGTTCCGATGCCTAAACCTACGACAGACACTCCTCACCGTTTTCTTTCTGCCGACGCACGGCCGGGCTAAGGCGAACGCGTCCACCACTCTGCTGCGTTCGTGACGCCGCCTGGAGCATTCCTGAAACGGTTGGCAGAATCTCTGGTTTCACGCGTTGTAGAGCCACGTGTGTGAATTCAAGTGACGTCGCACGGGCAATTGCGTGGGTGTCGTTTAAATCTTTTCTTTCCAACCACCTTCACTGTGTGGATTGCAGCCATTTCTTTATTCGCTATAACGTCATCCGGGCGAAGTTGACCGGATCTGGGTAGCTAAAACCAACTCAACGTATTTATAAGCGCCAATCAAGCCGATGGCGAGAGGCCGCCTTTGTTAAGGCGAAAACATTGCTTGCCCATTTAGCAGTTCCCGGAAATAGTTGCTGATCAACGATAATGGCTGAGCACGTGCTGCCACAAGGGCCCTTCTACAAAAAAGGAAGAGACTGCGCGCCTAAAATGGGTTCGCTCTGCACGAGCACTTTAAATTGCTACTGGACGTTATACTTGTTCTTCGTTCAGCGAGGTGCTCTAGCCTTATTAGGCGGTTTTGTTCCAGCTGCCCGCGTCGCTTCGATGGTTTATTGGATGGAAACTCCCCTTTGTATCAGTGAAGACAAAAAAGATTCTACGCGACATCTTAGTACTAAACACCAAGGCTTTATTTTAAATATTCTTTCTTGGGCTACTTAATAGCCAAAAGGTTGTCTGTCTGTCTGTCTGTCTGTCTGTCTGCCTGTCTGTCTGTCTGTCTGTCTGTCTGTCTGTCTGTCTGTCTGTCTGTCTGTCTGTCTGTCTGTCTGTCTGTCTGTCTGTTTGAATTTCGATTGGACCACCCGTCCAAGAGTTAAAATTATTCTTGAACAAAAGTGTAAGGAGAAAAAACTTTCGCAAATGCAAAATATGGTGAATTAAGACGAAAGAAAATCCTAATTAGTACTACCAGTGTTTATTAATTAAACCCAGGCGTAGGCGTGATTTCACGATACCAAATAAAAAACACGTTAGAAACAATATTTTAACAAAAAACGCTTGTAAAAAACAAAAAAAAAAATATCGTTGTTAACTTTTCAATAGGAATTTTCCTCTCACAGTGATTTTTTTTAGTTGCCTTGACGAAACATGTGTTGCTTAGACAACCGCTGGATACACTGGCGGTCCATTTGCTGATTCACATCAATGACATAATGTCATAATGTACCGGTTTAAAAGTGCGCAAGGTAAAAATAAACACAAAATTTTCTTTCCTAAAATTGATGGCAGTGACGTAATAGGTGCGGGAAGAGCACAGCCACCCACAGCACACGCCAAGCTTGTGTATACGCAACGTGCGCACTAGCAATTACACGGCGCTTTTGCTCCAACTAACGCACACAGTCTCGCACATGGCCAGTGCTTGTTATGTTATGTTATTTTATGGGTAAAAAATGGAGGAAAGCTGCGCAGAATTAGAGGAATTAGAGTAACGTTTTTGTCGTACTTCAAGCACCGCGACAACCGTCGATCACAACATATTCGAATAACCAGAGATTTTTCGAGAGTTCGTGTGGACAAGCTCCTAAACATAGCCATAAAAAAAAAAAAAAAAAAGAAATTCATTTTTTTTTTGCAACAGCACCATACAACAAAACACGTTACATATCCATGTTTAAAAAAACAAAACTTGTTCCTGACGTAAACTGAACTTAAAGTGTTATGTTAAGGGAAAGTCACTCAAGCATGTATTCTGTAACTAATATCCTATACCGTCTGAATGTATCCATAAATAGACATTACGAAAAATTCATTCTAGTACGAGCCAAGTGCCAGAGAACCCTTTCCATCGTAAATGAAAGAAAATAAAAACACTTGTTCTAGGGAGGCCACCAGGTAATCCCGTAAATAATATGCAATAATAATAAATATAGTTTACACCGTCTCGAGTTAAACCTGGGAAATTACGCTAACACTCAATCGACATATATTATTCACTTGTAAAAACATATTCCTGCACGTAGCGACCTTATTCATCGCAAAAATGCTTCTAAAACGCGCGCAGTTTACGCGGTAAGTAAGCATGCTTCGGTTGAGCTTAGACTCACTCTGCTCTTTTCATAATTCTGTGTTCGCGATTTTGCAAATAATAAAAAAAGGCGGCTCAAGATATCAAGGCGATCATGTTTGAAACTGCACCTAATATACTTGACCAATGATTTGATTGAAGAATCGAATTTGTTGGTGCTAGATCTGCGTTTTTTTTTGTAAATGCGTTTTTAACCTCTTTATTCTTCAATTTTTCTTCAACTGCGAAGTTTTTGTGGAAGCTGTATAGCTTTCCTTTGTAGCAGTACGGCTGCATTCAGGTGGATGTCAAGCTTTCCTTTGCAGAAACTTACTCCACCTTGGGGGTTTGACCTAAATCTGGTCGATTAACACCTGTCCTTCACTTCGAGTTGTTGATCAATTCGCTCTCGCGCTACAAACGACTAGCCTCCTGGTTAGCTCAGTTGGTAGGGCGATTGCTCCGGGTAAGCGGTGGTCACGGGTTTGAATCCTGGACCAGGACGAATTTTTCTTAAAGTGCTAAGTTTCTGAGGAAGCTGTATTGCTTTCCTTTGTAGCCGTACGGCTGCATTCAGGTGGATGTCAAACTTTCCTTTGCAAAAGCTTTACCACGGGGAGAAACCGTCGCGAGTGGATGGACAGTGTGCGAATTCCCTTCTTCTCACGCCGTGGGGGACAGAGCATGAGAGAAAGAAAAGTGTCCTCAACTCTGGTACGCCACGTGGTGACAGATTTCGAAGCTTAAGGCCCTGTCCTGAAATCATGGACATGATCAGAAAAGGGTCATTTCGTACTCCTAGACTGTAACTATCTGTGGGGCTGAACCTTAACAACGCCGTCACAGTTCCTGAGAACCTAATCGAAACGCTATAGGTGCTAGAGCTGTGCATGGGTCGAAAATTTGGGCCCGAGCTCAGCCCGGGCCCGGTGCTTATCACTGTAGGCCGGGCCCGACCCGACGAAGAAGGTCAGAGACTTTAACCTTATTGCCCGTGCCTGGTCCGGCCCGGCAGCGTGTTGCCAGCCCAAATGCCATAGGGGCCCGCGCCTGATTGGGGCATGTTTCGAAGCAAAAACTACCTAAAGGCGGTAAAACGCATCGTAAGGGCAATGATAACAAGCAAAACCAACATTAAACGGGCAAAACAACCCCAATTAAACATAACAATCATGCACATATCCCTACCGCAGCTGTCCTTCGCTCAGCTACATAAGAAAGAATTGAAACCGACATAAAGGTGACCGAACCGCCCAATCTAAAAAAAGATGAACCAAAAACCCCCCTAACCACGGACAAATTCATGGTAATATTGTAAATTATTCAAGAAAAGTAGCCGAAAACCGAAATGGCCCAAACCACTCAAAAGTAAAAATAAAGATCTGGAGCTCACCTAAAGGGAACAAAACCACACGACATTTTGTGTAGAATTTCATAATGCGCCATCAATGAATTAAAACAAGCAATTAAAAATAGAATGGCACCTTCGGAATTTGAACCTGCTTCTTGCGATTGCTATCCAGAAATGAAACCTGTATGCCAGGGGACCAGGTGGTTCGTGTTTGTTTAAACAGGGTGTGTACTTGCTTTGTTATTTCGTCCGTATACGTTTGCTTTTCTTAAGAGTATATAGGGCTGCCGGACTTGGTCCCTTGTTTTTATCGAGACGCAAAGTACACGCGTGCATTTATGCACATTTTATCGTTGCCGCTTCACTACGTTCTATACCGACTCATATCGCTTATCTGTGAAGTTTCAATCATAATAAGTGTTACTGTTTAGGCGGCTGTTGGCGCATTTAAACCACCCTACTCCCCTGTGGCGCTTTTCCTTTCGTCTTCGTCTGCCGGCCACGACACCCGAGAGCACAGGCCACCTCCTACCACCAGCTACGCTCGCCACGATGTTTTCCCACCGAAACAAAGAGCAAAACTCAAGTTGAATTGTCACCTCAGTCTTTGACAGCTTCACTTTTGTTGCCTCAGAGAACGAAACGCAACTCTGAATAGGGCACTGCTACAGAAAACAGATGTAGACGCAGGTTTCTCTAGCAGGGTTTGCAGTTCAAAGTGTTCCATCTTGAAAATTTGTTTTCGCCCGAACTTAGAGGTGGAAACTAGTCACGCTGAGTTGTCATTCGTTGCACTTCCCTAGCGGGTGTGTCGCTAAGCCGCATATTGCTCAGTTCATCCCAAGACATGCAGTTGCAAATCTCTCACACTTACCGGCTTCCCATATGCCCACCTGTGCCTCAGGGCCTAACAATAGGTCCCGTGGAATGTAAAAAGAAACCTTACCCGTGATTTTACCGCGTCAGCAACATGTAGTTTCTGTGATATCATAGAAAACCTAAGTATTGCTTTACTGTGCCGGCCCAGCCCGGGCCGTAAGGACGACCCGGCCCATCCGATTTTTTACATTTCGGCCCGACCCCGGCCCGGGCCCGGGTGAAAAGTATGTCGGGTGGCCTGAGCCCGGCCCGCGGGTCAGGCCCGGCCCGGGCTTTCGGGTAAGCCCGAGCCCGTGCACACCTCTAATAGGTGCAGCCGGACGTGGAAACGCGGGTATGCGCCCGCCTGACGCTAGACCTAACGTTACGCTTTGAAGATGAACGTCGTCAAACGGCACCCGCAGCTTGACGCACACTGGAGGACTTTGATGGTGCTTTGCAGGTCATTAAGTACAAAGTTAAGAACTCTAAACATAGGCCTAGCATGAGCGAGCGGCTAAGGCTTCTTGTCATAATAACGGACAGGAGAAAAAGACGCAAGAAGGAAAGGATCATGTTCATGATTTCACGCTCACATCTTCCAGGGAATGACTGTTCATTTGGCTTTATTTGCCTGTTCATTTGGCTGCAACTGTATTCCGGCTATAAGTCTCTGAGTGTTGACCAGGTGGTACAGAACATGTTTATGAACGCAGCGAGCTTTTTTTGTCCAACGGGGGAGCCTTCCTTTAAAGAACCCGAAAGTGGGGCTCCTGAACTTTGAAACTAGAATAATTCAATATTTTTTTTACTACAAAAGAAGAAGTGGGTTTGATGCGGCAGCGTTATATGCCTCATGAGTCTAACAATTTCGGCGATTTTGAGAGTCCGCGGCGGGTGTACCAAAATGCCGATCGCCGTCACCTAATACCACTATGGAATAGAACGCAAGGTCTCGCGATAACTGGAAAGTGACTCACCCACTTCTCTACGACGACACCACACGTGCCGCCGTTTTCACGGTACTTCAATATGAACGAAGCTGTGCCAAGGTGAAAAATAAAACGCGATACAAGCGTGTGCCTCTGGTGGCTCTGTAGCACGTGCTTCACAGATAAGTATCGCCAGAAGAGGCATTAAATATTATTGCGTTCAAAGCAGGTAGGCATACCCAAGTTCGCCGAGGAATTTTGAAATGGGGCTCCAGCGACAGTTAGCACTGCAACGTTAACAGTGTATAAATAATACGGGAAGTGTGCGTTTTACCAGTTCGGAACCCTTATAGCTAAGACAAAATCGTTGGCTCGCAGCTTTTGTTTGAAATTAAGGAGGTTGATTCTGTGGTTCTGTATGTGTAGACGGCATGACTGGGTTTCTTCGAGGGTCTCGACGATTCATCCTTTCTCCAGCTATAAAATTTTTTCGCTAGTGTTTGGCTAGATCTCAGCTGGTTCCACTTAAGCACAAGTCCTTTTCTTGCTCGAAAAAACACCACCGCTGATATGTGGCAAGTTGTACACGTTGGAAGAAGAGTCAATGCCGTTGTGTTCAATAGAAGCTTAGCTTGTCAAGAGCTTGCTCACGGTTACCCTTTAGCAACAAAAAAATCATGAACTTTTCCGGGATTGACTGCCATGCAAGCTGCGGCCCAGCTCATTTCGTTCTTAGGTACTTCTTGCACCTTCCAAATGCTCGTGGGCGTGCCTCAACGTAACGGTCCTCAATTAAAGACATTGAGCTGAGTGGGTCGTACTAGGCCGATGGCGAGAACCAGAGTATGTTTTTTTTTCGATCATCGCAGTGACATTTCCAAAGGGAAACGGGACAGCTTGCCTAGCGTTATGCTACATCACTGCTGCTCGACATCCTTGTTAAAATAAACCAAGGTGAAGGCATCTGCAGCACCCATATTGCAGCGTCACGCTCAATGACATTTCAACCTTGCTTTGCCATAGCAATATTCTCGGCCTGTTTGTTGGTTGGCGCATTCTTTAAAGCGAAATTCTGCATAGCTTTTAGTATAAAGCTTTTTGATGATTCCCGTTTGGATTGTTGCCCTAGTGAACCTTGGACAACCTGTAGTTAAACAGTCTAGAGGATTTGGAGCACCAGTTTAGGAAACTACATTTTTGCGCCATGAGTGAAGTTGCTTAGTGCAGCACTGAGATGATGTGGCACGATGGACAATGAAAAGGTTGAGAGATAAAGAACTTTATGAGCATAAAGTGAATTCTGTATGCGTGTTCAATAAGATCAGGACACATCACGACGGAAACGCAGCAGTGCCTTCGTGACCCCAGCGTGATCATTTCACTCGTTTGCTTCTTGCTTGCAGTGCGGCTGGGTGCCTCTCTGCAGTGGCACGTTTAATGCCCCACCTTAGACTGCCTCACCTGAAATGCCCCACGTCCCACGCACCACTTGCCCTCAAAACCCCTTACCCCTAGTCCGCTCTGTTGATCAATGAGAGGTGGCGTTGGGTGGGTCTCATCCCCGGGTCCAAAAAGCCCTGGTGGACAAGATGCTGCCGAAGTCACCACTGGGTGGCGTCCAGTGGTCCCCACCCGCTTCAAAATTGCATAAGGCAATAAAGTTTATTTCTCCTCCTCCTCGAATAGTTGAATAGTTCATGTTCGCGCTGCTAATACCTACCTGCTTCGCTTAGCAAATAGACAGAGAGGACTAAATAAAGGTACCACCTGCTTAAAATCCTGCACTTCCTTTATAAAAATAAAAATAATTTATGTACATGGTTGGCTTTTGTAGCTGTAATGTGGTTCCCATTGGGATAATTCCGCTTGGGAATAATACCACTTATACACTTTGTAGTTTGCTTCCTTTATACTACTTGTTTTGTTTGTGGCACTTTTGACCACATTCTTCGTCATTTTCCTCATCATATGCTTCATATAGATTCTCGTCAGTTGCCTTGTGAAACTCCTAAAATACACACAGCACCTTTTTTTCACACTGTTCCCTCATAAGTCTCCTCTCTACCATTTTTTCCGCTGATACACTCATCGCATGCAGTTGTCACCAATATTTTAAAAGGGTCCCATTTGTCCCTCTAATTGGAGTGGCTACGAGGGCAGAGACTTTATTTCTTGTTTCCAATGAGCAAATAATTGTTTGCAGATGTTAGGATTGCTTATACGGGACATGCTTCAACTGCTTCAACAAGGTTCAACCGTGCGAAATAGCTAACAGGTTGCAAATTAAACGGTAAACATGTAAATGTCAAAGGACTAAAAAGAAAGGACTCCATTATCAAACCGATAAATTTAAGATTGCTAAAGAAACAGTGCGCAAAATGTTTGTGTGAGTCGTAAATTCCTTTTAGATTATTTTTCCGCAACTGCAAAGCTATACAATGATTACAAACCTTTCAAGTCAATTTCTTCACTATACTTGTATATTATCCAGCAAGGGCTACCTCTCTTAAAGGAATAACGATAAAATTCATTCATGCACGCGTCCGAAGAACAGTTTGGTGACCTTAGATTCTCGGTTCAAATCGCCTGAAGTCCTACGTATCCTGAAATATTCGCATCTTAACGTCTGCATAAAACTGTGTTCCATCCCTTTGGAGATGGAAAGTAAGGCCATTAGCTCGGCTTAAAAGCTATTTTTAATGTCCTATTCTACGTTTAGAGTATTACTCTTCGGTGCTATAAATGTCTAGCCTTCCGAAGAAAATGTCATGATGAATAAATAATTAATTCGGTCCTGCACCCACACACGTACGTGCACATAAAGCTTGGAGCGTGGGAAACGTGAGATCATCTTCGTATAGTGTGAGGGGTGGTGACCGGAAGACTTGATTCCTTCATAATTCAGCATGTCACTCGGTGAGACTTCTTCAGGTGGAGTACGCATAATGTCGACAAACATTTTTATCTTCATCGCTTTTATTTTAGGTAAGAATTTTTTTATTCAAACGTTTTTTGATGGTATAAAGGGCTTAGTTCAAGCGAGCTCATTTTTTAGCGAATTTGATAAACACCGTGTTTTCTTCATGATTCTGGGACACTAAATCTCGAGAAACTCGAGATTGAAGCGACGGCCCGGAAAGCCTTTATACCCAAAATGCGTCGTCGTTGCCATTTTCTCAAAGGGTACTATGCCAGGAAACATTGTCTGCCTTCTGCACTGGCTTGCAAAATTCGGGTGAATCATTCAAACAGTTAAATCAAAATGCCTAGCGGCATGTTTGCACATTGCCTGCGGATGCGACGGAAGCCTGTGGTCGACCAGCGTTGAACTCTTTTAAGCTACCTACGGCACCAAGACTGCCAGAACAGAGGCCCTCGCTATGCATGTAGCGAATCAGAATAGGAAATCAGGTGCTCGTTAAATGAAGACAGAAATAAGGGTTGGCAGTCAAGAAAGTCTCGTAAAATAAAAAAGAAGAGTGTAGTAGGTCAGTGAAATAGATGAACAATTTGGAAAGACGGAAAGAAAGTGGAGTCTGGAAAGTGAAAAGTGGAAAGTGGCAGTCTTGGTGACATAGGGAGCTTAAGAGAGTTTAACGCTCGTCGACCACTCTCGACATGTCGTAGACACTCGAGTCACGGACCGGGGGATAACAAGAAGGTACCCTTCACCCCGAGTAATCCGATGTGCCGCTGGCTACCACCCCCAGCGCCGGAACAAAAATACCTTAACATAAATACCCCAGAAAGTGGACGGGAAAACAGCCCGGCCGGTAGCGTAGTGGTCATCGCACCAGACGCATATTCTGGAATTCGGGGGTTCAGATCCCAGCCGGCGGGAATTTTTTCTCCCCTTTGCTTTCCGAGGTTTTCTTGACTGGCAACCCTTATTTCTGTCTTATGTCAACGAGCCTCTCATTTACTATTCTGATTCGCTATATATAATAATAAAGATAGGGCTAAGGACCTCTGACATTGTGTTTTTTTTTAATTTTGACATTCAAATATAACAAAGCATAAAATCTTTCTTACAAAAGGGCTGAAAGTTTTGTCCGACTGCGCGCGAATAAATATTTTTGTGAACCTACCAATCGTGAATATATCAAAACGTGCTCACCTCGAATGGTTAGACATTTCTATAATGTAGAAGTGTTTGTAAAAACCAATATTCACTGCACAGTACGGGCTCCTGAATAATGCTGCGTTGCAAACTAAACGAGCGAGTGCTATATTACCCTTCCCAATTATAACATTCAAGAATAACGCATTGCGCTCACCCACATAAATGCTCCCCAAAACAATCCTTGCCCTGCACACAAGTCCCTCCCTGTATTCTCTAAGCAAATTACATATAACAATATCCAAAACAGAAAGAATGATCCCAATCGCAGTTCGATCATATGATGAAAACTATATGAAAGGTTGGGTAACAAAAGTTATGCAGAAATTCGGAGAATTGTCTACTAAGGCGTACCATTCCTAGACCGCTTGTCTTGAGTGTGAGTTGTTTAAAGTGAAATGTTTTGGTTTTTTGCAAATTGTATCGTACCAATTATCTCCATTTACGCTGTTATAACGATTACAGTTGTTACTTCTGCCAAATCTGCTCTTTTGTGTAAATGCAGGACGCGTTCATACGGCTTTCCGCGCAGCTGAAGCGGGGAAAGCCGTATGAACGCCCCCTATATATTTCCTATAACATACTCTATTTTGATTGTGCTTCTGTCTAAAAGAGGTGAAGCGAAGTAGCGCATCACGATGCTAACGAGCGCCGACATTTGGCGCCAGCTGAGCTCGTCTCAACGCAGCCGTCCGCCGAACACTCCACGGAGCAGGGTCGCAGTAGCCGAACATTTGCGGAAGCGACGCGCCAGCAGGTTGTGGCTCGCCAAGACCACCCACAAGACAGCCCCGCAAATCATGCTCTTTCGCTGCAGCGGCCCGTGAGTTCACCAAACGATTCGCTGGGAACCCGTTTAGTTTCGTTGGCATGGTTTGCGAGCGCGTGTGGTTACATTCGGGTTTACGCAGTGCTCCGGCGCGTGCAATCTAGTGTCTAATGTTCGATGTGCAAGTTCATATCAATGCAGAATAAACATTCAACTGATCCTGTGAAGGCACATCTCACTTTCATGTTTTACCGATTCCGATGAAAGAGGGATCATCCACATCTTTTTTTCTGACCGCAGCGTCAACGCTTTTTCTTGCGTTCGCCGTCACGCGTCCACTTTTGCTCCCACACAGCCGGATCGGCGCGGCGTGGACGCTTGCACTTGGGGTAGTGGCCCCGTTGGGCTTCCCGGCCCACGGTATCGGCGTACGCGCTCTCTCATTCTCTCCCCGCCGCTGCTCACGTCCTCGTTCTTCGTACCATCGCGCGACCGCCTGCCATGTATTCTTATTAAGGGAACCAATACATGTTTTTACCACCCAGCAACCGCTGGGATAGTGTTCTCTTTCCTTTCGTGGCTCGCCGGCTATGTCACAAACACATGTGTTGAGAAAGGGACAAGCCATCGAGACCCCTCCCGGGGATGTCTTTAATCGCACGAACTCTTGATGATAGTAGTAGGGCACGAGAGGGACACAGTTATCTTAAAGGGACACTGAAGTGATATGTAAACATTGCGGGATTACTAGCGCAAATTGTAGTCCGGAGTCCCCAGGCCATGTTTCGACCACTCTAGGCGCGTTTACGTGATTTTATTTAGTAGAAAAACTAATTCGAAAACGCTGTCCTCCTCTCTTTACGCTCGCCCATTTTCTGTGGCGTTTTCGTGTGACGTCAGGAGGGGATGAGCTGGCAATTGGCTGCGCCACGGCTGCGCTACTGCACGGCTCCCCGGCCGACAGAGTCAGTCGGCCCAGCGTTTCGTCCGCCGGCCGCCGGTGGGTCGTCGCAATCAAGGAGGTTAAAAAAAATTGCTTGGTCGCAATTCGTTCGCTTAGTTGAAACGAAGCCAGGACACGTTTGTGAATGGAAGAATGTGCCTTTCTTTACTTGGTTTGTTTGTACACTGTATCTAGCTCCAAGTCAAGGTCGCTTCACACAAGCGCTGCACATGCGACGCTTCGCTGACCGGTACGCCAGTAGGAAAATATAAGGCCTCTCGAAGGCGGGAGAAGAGTCAGCGAAGTCAATATAGGTACTAAGCAAATAAAATCAACTGATATTTTTACCGTACAGCGTAAAACTAGGGCGCGGGAAGCACTTTTTTTGCGCTGGGCGAACAAGCACAGCGGTCAGCAGCACGACTACGCATCTGCGAACGCTTTTCCGTCTACGAAATGCAATTGCTAGACGTGAGCTACTGTGGAAACTCGGGCGACGCTTACTGCACGATCGCAGTAGACAACAAATAGTCACCTAAGCGGCTTGAAATGCCAAAACTAAATAAAAGTGTAAACCGGTTGTACAATATATACCCTATATTAGCACCGCGTTCGCGTCCCGCTCCGTGGCCTAGCAGTCTGGGGCGCTGGGAATTCACTCCAAATGTTTTGCGAGTGACGAGTTCGAATCCCCGCGGGTACGTGCTTTTTTTTTTTTTTGTAAGTTAACTTTTTTGTTTTCCGCCGATGTTTTCTATATTGAGTTCACCTTTTTTGGGGCCGCAACGTTCATGGCTACACGAACTAGTTCACAAAACGCGCGCAGGCTGGCACTGGCGCGCTAGCGAGTTCTCGTTGGCGTGCTGTTGCCATAAGCACCGACTGCTTGCAGGCAGTGGGCACAGGCCAGAATGAACAGACCCTTGGCCTGGTGCGAGCACGCTTTTTACGATGCAGGCATGAGTGCGGCAAGCTCCAAATATGGGGGAAAAGCGCATGGCATTTGAGCGTCTGCGGGGACGCGGAGGGCGTTCATGCACTGCGTAGGCCTCGGGTAGTGAATGCTACGATTCCAAGCCGTCCTGGGAGGCTTATCTTACGCATTTTACAGCCGACAGCATGGCAGAAGCGCGTTACGATGATTACTGAGATATTGAGAATGCCCATCCAACAAAGCCATTGGTTATGTTTTACAGAACCGAAACCGAAACTTGTGTGATTGCTAACCTTGGGAATCGTCCAATCACGGCGCCCCTCCTCTCAACGTCACAGCCTTAGTTGGTGCGGCCGCCGCAAACCGCGCATGGTAGTTTTTCTTCTTTCGCGCTTTGTAAAATAATTACCGTTATTCATGGCATCCCGGAGAACACCACGAATGAGCAGCTGCTCGAACTCACGGCTACCAACCGCCCATATTTGATTCACGCCCGGATGATGGGTAACACAAGATCTGCACTGCTCACCTTCAACGGGCCACGCGTACCATACTACATTAAATTTGACTGCGAACTAGTGCGTTGCCGCCCCTATCGTCGTGCCGTCCAAACTTGCAAGTGTTGTGGCGACATCGGCCACCGTTATGACGTCTGCCCCCAACCCGACCAGCCACGCTGCCCGGCTTGCGGCATCTCCAACCCCCCTCCGGATCACCCCTGCGTTCCACGCTGCAAGTTGTGTGAAGGCCCTCACCTCACGGCCCACAAGGACTGTCCCAAGCGCCTGCTTCCCACCCCAGCTCCACGCAAGCCTCGCAGCCAGCCCAGCCACCAACCTCTTCCGGCCTACTGTACTGAAGATTTCCCGGAGCTACATACCCCACCGACGGACGCCCGCTCCAGGTCCCATCATAATCTTCAAACACAGGTGAGCTGGTCAGCCGCACTTCGCAACACTCCCACTGCTCCCAACCCAATCCCCTCCCACCCCTCACAACGTCTCCCCCCTGTCCCCCCTACTTACGAATCAGTGCTAAAGGAACTCAAAGAACAACACAACAACGTTTTCAAACACAACTTGACACTCTCACCAAGAAGATTGAGGCCCTCGTTGCGTCCCCTCTCCCCACACCTGTCGCACCAGTCGTGCCCACATCCGACCAGATAAACGCCACCATCGACAGCAAGCTAGTCGATGTCTTAAAGCAACTCATGGACGCCCAAAGAGAGAGTCTGGCCCCCTTATGCTCTGGAATTCAGGCGCTCACTGACCGACAGAACAAGTTAGAACAGGCTATCCAGGGCATACATGACACCCTGGCGTCCTCCCACCCGACCAAGAAGCTCAAGCATCACCCCTATCATGACTAGCGCACCGGAGGCCTTCCTCGTCGTATATCAATGGAATTGTCGATCTCTCAGTAGTAAGCGACACCAGCTAGCCCTCCTTACCCAACAGGACCCGCCAGATGTCATCGCTCTTCAAGAAGCAAATACTCCTGCCCCTCGCTTGCCACAATACAACGCCTTCACCCAGGACCCGCAAAACCGCACAGCCATCCTTGTACTGAATTCCCACCCAGCCCAAGCACACCAGCTCAGCCAGACCATTCCTAATACCTTCGTTGAAGTCATCTCCACCCGCCCATCGCAACCCAGCATGTATGTACTAAATATCTACAGCCCTCCCACCAGCAGTCTTCACACCATCGAGGCGCTCTTGCATGAAGCTACACTCAAGGCCAATGACAACCCGCTGCTTCTCCTTGGTGATTTTAATGCCCCGCATACGGCTTGGGGATATATGCGCGCTTCGAAGAAGGGTACGGCTCTGTTACGCGCCACCCAAAATCATCAGTTAGTCCTGCAAAATGACCTAAGTACAGTCGCCACCCGGACCGGTAACAGTGTCACGCGTGACACCACACCCGATTTAACATTTACAAAAAACATTCGAAATATCACGTGGTCATGCTTGGATGAAACTCTCGGCAGCGACCATCAGATCATCTCCATCCGAATTCCGACCTCGAAGAAGTCTCCTCGGAAGGGCACTGCCCGCCTAACCAATTGGTCCGCGTTTCGAGATGACGTCACTCCTCTACCACCCATAGATCAAAATCTTGACGAATGGACACTGGAGCTTGAAAAGCGGGTCAATAAGCACACCCAAGAAATCGCACTCACTGACAGTACACCAGCCGCGGACCCCCACCTTATGCACATCTGGGAAGCTCGACGAAGCCTGTCAAAACGTTGGAAACGCCAGAAACACAATCGTTCCTTGAAAAAACGCATAGCCCTTCTAACACAGCTAGCACAGACCTACGCTGCTGATCTTCAACGACAGAATTGGCACTCTTTTTGCGACAAGCTCCAAGGCACTCTGCACACGAAGAAAACCTGGCATCTGCTTCGGTCCCTCCTCAACGACACCACTACCAGGCGACAAACAAACCATAAAATACACCAGTTGATTCGGAACAGCTCGCTGTCTTCTCAAGACCTCCTGAGGTCTATCCAACTCCACCTTTTTGGAGACCCAGCCTCTTATCCGACCTACCCGGAAACACATTACACCGGCCAGGCAAATGATGAGTTGGACGCACCTTTTATCCTCGCCGAGCTCCATGCTGTACTTGCCCGCTTGAAACGCAATACTGCACCAGGCAAAGATCAGATAACATATCGCATTCTCCGAAACCTGGACGAAGACACCCTGCAGGCGCTCCTGGACCTGTACAACCGCCACTGGGTTGAAGGCACCTTACCTGAACAATGGAAATATTCGGACATCACTCTAATCCCAAAGCCAAACAAGCCCGTCTCCCCCACGACCCTTCGGCCCATCTCCCTGACGTCCTGCCTCGGGAAACTTTTCGAACACCTGGTCCATCAACGTTTATCTACGTACTTGGAAGATCACAATCTGTATCCATTAACAATGTTCGGGTTTCGACAGCATCTCTCTACGCAAGACGTACTAATTCAGCTCAAGGAACAGGTCCTAGATCATCTGAGCAGAGCCACTCCTAGGGCCATCTTAACACTTGACGTCAAGGGCGCGTTCGATAACGTCACGCATCAAGCCATTTTGGAAAACCTCAACACGACCAATTGCGGCATCAAGACTTTCCACTTCGTAAAAGCTTTTCTCCGAAACCGGACCGCAACACTGCGACTTGGGCCCCTTCGATCCCCCATCTTCCACACTCCGCCCAAGGGCACCCCACAAGGCTCCGTTATTTCGCCATTGTTATTTAATATTGCCCTCCTTCACCTTCCGAGTCGCCTACAAGCTATCCCCGGTCTCCAGCACGCTCTTTACGCGGACGATTTGACCATTTGGACAACGCAGGGCTCCAGCGGCGCACAAGACGCTCTCCAACAAGCGATCGACACAACTATCGACTATCTCTCGCCCAGAGGTTTGACATGCGAACCTAACAAATCGGCTCTCCTAGTCCTTCGCGCCCGCACGCGAGGTCGGCCTGCTGTGGCTACTCCCGATCCGCAAGTTACCATCCAGGGCTCACCTATTCCCCAAGTCCCCACTCTCCGTATATTGGGTGTGCCTATCCACTACGATGGTTCCGGCGCCACCCTCCTGCCGCAGCTACAGAAAACGGTCACACAGCTCACTCACCTAATACGACGAATAAGAGGATCCACTCACGGCCTCAAAGAACAAGACACCTGCCGCTTGGTCCAAGCACTGCTGGTCAGCCGTATAACCTACGGAACTCCTTTTGTCAACCTAAAACCACAGGAAATCAACAAGCTGGATGCTCTAATACGAAAAACGTACAAAGCTGCCCTTGGACTCCCAACTTATACTTCCAATGCGCGTCTGCTTCACCTCGGCCTGCACAACACGCTCAGCGAACTACTAGAAGCACAGCGGACGTCCCACCTCCATCGCCTCGCCCTCACTCCCTCAGGTAGACGCGTTCTCCAAAACATTGGCCGGCCCTCCCCTTCCCCTCAACACGAACTCCAACGCATCCCCCTGTCCATTCGTCAACGCCTGAAGGTTAGCCCGGTACCCAAACACATGCACTCATCTTTCAATCGAGGACGTCGCGAAGCCAGGGTGAAGATGCTTGATAAACGGTACGGCGCCGACTCCCAAACGATATACGGATATTGCTGCAACTCCCGACCGCACGCGCACCACCCTAGTTACTGTGGACTCGAACGGACATCTGGCCACAGCCGTCACCTATCGAAATCTGCCGGTCACCTCAGCCGAAGCGCTTGCCATCGCCCATGCAACTACCACACACCAGCATCAACCATACTTGACCATCATTACGGACTCCCAACAAGCCTGTCGGCTGTATCAAGCTGGCCTTGCACCACCCAGGCCCTCCCTGTGCTCCAACACCTTCCCGAGGACATTGAAATTTCTATCGTCTGGACCCCAGGCCATGCTGGCCTTGCCGGGAATGAGGCGGCTCATGCCGCAGCCCGCGATCTCCTTACCCGGGCACTCCCAACCGCAAGGACCGACACCGGCGGGCGCCTCATCTCTGACCATGAAATCCTAACTCCGCTGGACTCTACCTACAGCTCCCTCCTCGCGCACTACACACACATCAGAAGAACATACCCTCCTCCACACCACAGTCTCTCCAACCACCAAGCTCACATATATCGGCGTCTACAAACAGAAACCTTCTACAACCACACTATGCTCTCCCACATATCTCCGTCCATTTTCCCCCACAACTGCCCACAATGTGACATCCCTCTCACAACCTACCACCTTGTGTATTCATGTCCCCACCACCCCCACCCCATTCACTCCCCCTCCCTTGAGCAGTGGGAGTCTGCGCTGACCAGCTCGGCGCCGGAGCATCAAATCGCCCTGGTGCAACGAGCCCTGGATTCGGCGCAGGCTCGCGGCCTCCTGGACGTAGGAGGCTGACCACGTCCCTTTCCAGCTCCCTTGGCTGCTCAATAAAAAAAAATGTTTTTTTACCGATTTGTCAACCGGATAAACGATGAAAAGTGTGCTAATTTGAGCCAGTCTTCGCAGTGCAAGCAAAAACAGGAGCTTGACAAATTCACTTCAGTGTCCCTTTAACAGCAAAGCTGTTTTTGGTCGAGGCTTTCATGGGACTATGTGTCGTAACGCTGGCGCAACCATAAAGAGAGGGAATAGCCTAGCGAGAGGGAGAGCAAGCTCCGAGCACCGCAACGCAGTAGAACCTATGAAAGTAGTGCGCAGCAAATTATAAGCAAGTGGTATCACTCCACAACGCGCCATGGCTCAGATTCGCGCGCCGGGGAGTAGCTTCTATACATGGCTAAAAGGAAAGGCAGGAGTGGCGAAATCGTTTGCGTGGTCTGATCAATATTCAGACGCGTTTGTCTATAAGAATTCTGCTTGGACACATGACGTCATCTTTGAGTTTCTTTTATAATAAACGTTGAAGACAGCAGTAAACGTACGTAAACTTTGTCTGTCCAGATAACACTAGCAACATCCTAATTATAATAATTGAGTTCACAGTATTTGGAAGTTGGTTGTTTCGAAAAACCTTGCGCCCGACTTTCCCATCGCAGGAAGCACCCAATCAGGCGCTCTAGCCTTAGCAACGTTGCACGCTATGTCTGAAACGGAGTATAGACCAGGCATGGATATATAACCGCTTGTGCGAATCGACCTCCTGGGCTCTTAGTCTTGGGACTAGGGAACGTCAGGCAGCTTCGCTGTTAACATCAGCGTTCGCGACGGTAAGTCAGTGAATCTTGCATAATTTATTTCCAAACATCCTCCCTCCGCAACAAAAAATGAGCATAGTCCGCTGCCAACAAATCGTTCAGTTCATGGAGAGGTTAGTTAAAGCACACGTGAGCCACCAGTGTTCGACACCTGGCTACTTCCACCTATATCGATGGTAACGATGTCTTAGATTTGGTGGACCCATGAGTCAATCTACTGAGGCCCCTAGATGCAGTCTTTGGAGAAGACTAGTTAATCTCATTTTTGGTATCTTGGTTGAAGGTATTCCTTTCTGTTTCTTCAGGTCATCGTCATTTTTCTTTGTGTCAGCCGGATGCATGTGGGGCGTATTCGCGTTGTGGCTCTACTTAAAGCGCACGATTAGGTTTCTAGTGTTTGCTGCTGTTCCAGCTCTGTGCTTTAAGGCGTGGTGCATTGTACGCCTTCTTTTAAAAAGGTGAAGATGCCGATGTACCTTTTTCGTTTTGCAAACGTTGAGATGGCACTGCCGATTCTTTTTCAACTGTGGCGAATTAAGAGCGCAGCCATCTTTGAGGCTACCGCCTTTGAACGGTTCTTGGCATTTCCCGCTTTCTTTTGCACGTACTGCTTCTCCGGAGCCGAATGTGTGAACAGAGAAGGACATAGTATATCATGTTGTAACAAATGCATCATTTTGTCTTTGAGAGAGTAATCTGCGTGAGGCATCTTGAGATCCATATCTTTTCACTCTCCATCGTTGGTCACTTGAAGAGCTGTTTCACCACTACAATAGGGCATTTCCTGGGCTATATTTGATGTGACATCGTCGGCGACTGAGTCGTTGATGGTTTCCTTTGATTGCGCTACTCTGATTGTGGTAGGAACTGAATGATTGCCCTTCGCTCCAAATCAGTATTGATAGTTGGCACTTCAAGTTAAGTCTCTGCCGCAGAATTCACAAGATAGTTGATTTCTATTGGCGTTATAGCGTGAAAACCCCGTTTCATCGCATGTCGGCTTTCATATTTTACCGCTCCATAAGCGTGATTTGCGTTTGAGGTTTGGTTAATATCCATATATGTGGCCCGATTCTACCGACGTGTTCTAACTTCTGTACGAATTGGATGTTTGATAGAAACAATCAGGTTTTCTTGCGCTTTCTTTGTTTCAAACATTTTAACTTCAGCTTTGGCTTGCGCCGCACAAACTAGGGCTTCAAAGAAGAGTACACCTTAAGCTTCGGCCTCCAAGTTATCAATGACTACATTATCTTCTTGTCGGTTAATTTTGATTAGTGCGTCATGATGTTTTGTCAACTCATTAACAAGCTCAGTCAACTCTCTAATTCGTAGTCGTGTCATTGGAAAGAGATCCTCAACTTTGCCGATTATTGCCATGATATCTAGCCGGACGATGCACCGCCTTTCGAGAAGAGCCTCCATGGTCCGGTCCAGCGTGCCAAATATCACGCAAGGGCTGGCAACCGGGTTTAGAAGATAAAACTTAGCGTCGTCTCGAAGTCGCTAATGCAGATATCTGCTAAGGATAGGCTCCTTCCATCTTCTTCTTAGGCTGCTCCGCGATGTTCGCTGAATCGGCTCCTTCTGTGTGCGGCTCCATTCCCTATCCCAGGAGGTGAGAAGGGGGTCAAAGAGTAGCGAAAACCGCCCGGTGCTGCTCACCTTTGGGCATTACTTGTTTCCGGTTTGACGGCACTAAACCATTGTGAAAAGAACAGAGTCCAGAGCTCGTCGGGAATACCACGGAACAGCAGGGGTTTATTGACACATATATAAAGCAAAAAGAAGAGCATCGTTGGTGCAAACAATCTCCCGCGTGGGTATGTGCCATGGTATGAGAGCCAGACAACCAAATACTAATTTTTCCAAGAACACGGCCACGACGTGTTTCTCCGCCAGAGATCCCAATGTTCCCTTCACATTTGTGGCTTCGTGAACCACGGACTCGCTTTCTTTCTGCTTGCGGACCCCATGCTTTGGATGGTTTTCTGCTCGCTAACAGCGGCCAGTTAGCCCTACCCATAGTCAGCTTCGCTGTAAAAATCAAGTGCAGAAAATGAATCCCACCAAACCGCTAAGTATGAATTCCCAAATTCGGCTTGCCTGATTTCGTTAATCGTATTTTGATCCCTTCAAAACGTTCTTCAGACGTTTTATTATTATACATATATGTAATCGGTGGCCTGCAATGCACGTGCCTACGGTGTGTGGAAAATTACAAGCCTCGTCTTCGCAGTCTTCGCATTCACGGTGGCTTCTTGAAGGGGGGGGGGGGGGTGAGGGACAGGAGGAAAAAGAAAGCACGGAAATGCCGCTAGGTTAACCAGGTGGGGAGCCCGCTTTGCTACGCTGCACTGTGGGAATGTGACTCAGGGGATAAAAGAGAGGTCGGGAGAAGAGGAAGAGATAGGAGTTGGAAGGCGCACTCTCTAGTCCCGTTTTTGGCAGTACCATCTTTCATGCAAATTCGTTTCTCTCCGGAAACGTAGAAGGGCTTTCGTCGCCTTTTGTGAATTCGATGGTGGAGACCTATGACCTAGGCTAGTCTCTACTGTAAATGGTCGATTGTCCAATCGGCTGAGCGCGGTGGAAAGCACGCTCCTCTCCGACGAGTATTCGGGGCAGACACAGTACATGCTGTATAGTCTCTTCCTCGCCACAGACGTCACATTGGGCGCTGCTGGCCATCCCGATGAGGAAGGAGTAGGCTTTCGTGAAGGCCCCTCCCTACCACAGTCTACAAACTAAAGTCGACTGTGGTCGAGACAACTCACACGGAAGACGGCGTTGAAGAAGGGGATCTTGAATATAGAGGTGGTGATTCGAGAAGTAAGGCGAGTTCCAGTGCTTCATGGGGATAATACGACTAAAGGAGCGAAGCGTCCTCGCGGTATCGGTCCTTGAAAGCGGAAGCAGGATGATGCGTTCGCTCTCGTGGCCTGTACGAGCAGCTTCATCCGCCAATACGTTGCCGATGATTCCGCAGTGACCTGGGAGCCACTGGAATAGTATTATGTAATGGTCATCTGCCATGACTTGATGGAATTTTTCTCTGTCTGTCACCAGTTGGTGGAGGGGGCCGTAGCGTAGGGCTGCGGGTAAGGTTTGTAAAGCAGCCCCGGAGTAAAAAAAATAGCCCAGTTTTGAGGAGTAGCTCCGATAACGTGATGAAGAGCCCAACGAATGGCTGAAAGTTCTGTAGCCGTCGAGCTCGGGGTATGGACAACACGGAATTGAGTTGTGGTAAAATCTGCTGGAACATTTGATTGATTGTGGGGTTTAACGCGCCGACGCAACGCAGGCGATGAGGCGCGCCGTAGTGGAGGGCTCCGGATTAATTTTGACCACCTGGGGATCTTTATCGTGCGCCGAAATCTCGTACACACGGGCGTTTTTGCTTTTCGCCTCCATCAGAAAAGCGGCCGCCGCGGCCGGGAATCGAACCCGCGACCTCGTGCTCAGCAGCGCAACGCCTTAGCCACTGAGCCACCGCGGCGGGTAAATCTGCTGGAACAACCACCGCGTCTGCTGAACTGGATGACGTTACTGAGCCATCCGTGTATACTTGTTTCCGGTCATTGTACCGTTCGTGCAGTAACAGCATTGTAAGCTGTTGGAGGGCCAATGATGACAAGGCGGCCTTTTTGCTGATTCCCGGAACGCTGAGACGGATCCCAGGCTGTGCCAGACACCACAACGGGGAGGATGATGTAACCGCAGGGGCATACCTCGTCGGGATTTCAACCCTGTGCGTTGTGACAATTTCTGAAAAAGTAGATTGCGGTCGATTCTGAGAGCTGCGCCAGATGGCGAGATGGCAGCCTAGTGAGTAGCCTGACGTACAGGTGTGTCAGTATGCTTTGTGTCATGTCTTCTCTCTCAGAATTGCCCACGTTGACACTGAACGGCATGTATCGATATGCCTAATGGTATCAAGAGAGTGAATTGCTGGGCTAGTTGGTTCGTAATGTTCATAATTAATTTCTTTTTTACCCGACCGACACGTGTGTTGGAAATATGCCCCTCGGTCTAAAAAGGCGCTTTTGCCGTATCATTCGGCACACTCGAAGTTGGTGAAGCGCAGAATAGTAAATTTGTGTTTCATGAATGCTGTGAAGAAAAGATGCCCGCATGTGATGCACGAAAGTCTGGCAGAACAGGTTGACCGGTGTAAGGCGTCTGGGTTTCCCTCTCAGGTTTTACGGGCGGTGGGCGAATCCATGGGTCAGAAAATGAAGAAAAAACTTACTGCAAGGCCTGGTTGCCCAGCGGAAGAAGGGAGAAATAAGTTTGAAGTCATCCCTTACTTCCACAAGACTTCCCATGGGCTGAAAAAAGTGGCTCAAAAATATGGTGTCAACATGGTTTTCTCTGCTCCCCGCAAACTTTCTGGTCTGTGCCCCCAAATCTCGGGTGGGAAGAGGCAAGCTGACACTTGCAAAACTAACCACCAGACGAGGTTCACCATGTGCGCAGTGGGGGTGGTTTATTCTATCCCGTTGTCCTGTGGAAAAATATACATTGGGCAGACTGGCGGGTGCCTAAATGAACGCCTGAGGCAGCACCGAGGAACCTTAGGCTCGGGCACGGGAAGCAATTTAGCTTTGCATGTAAAAGATTGCCAGAATTGTGCCTCACGGTTTCACCTCGCTAGCACTATCGGTCGTGGGAAAACGCGACGTGAGCGCGAACTGCTAGAAGCGTATTTAATAAGAAAAAATAAACAGAGTTGCGTTAGTGATCCTTCGGTTGTTATCACGGAAAAAGAATTTGAATGCTTATCTTTATAGTTCAGCTCTTCACGTTGTTCAAAAGTGTGCGCGCGCGCAGGTTTTGGCGTATAAATGTGATGTGTTTCTGCCGAATAAACCAGTTGTTAGTCCAGCGGTGTTGTGTGTGTGCCTCCTCCTCTTGTCCAGCGTTCTGCTCGCTGGTTTCCCCTTTTTTGAGCCTAATGGTATAGTCACCAGAAAATCAACACACGCTTTGTTTTGTACAACTTTAATTGTATTGTCGAAATAATTGAAGCTTAACGCCAAAGTAAATTTAGGTACTGCGTCAGAACTAAATTACCAAGAAAGAACGAATTCCGGCTTTACGACACAGCGATCAACGCTAAGAATCGAAAGCGTTTGGCGTTCATCGGAAAAGTACGGCAAACTACTTAAGTTGAGGATTAGCATAACAGTAATACAAAAATACGAAGGAAAAACAAAAAAAAAAATATGTTTGCCTAATGGCCTGTGCCATCTCTGCTTTACGAGGCAAATTTGTAAAATGCCTTCTGTAAAAGCAACGCATTCCTTTCAAAGAAGAAGACACTAAACACGAAGAAACGAAAATTTCGAATGCTCAAGAATTATCGTAAACTTCTCAAAACGGTAGCCAGTTGCTCCTTTGGACACCGCATATAGGCGCGCTGTTTTAGACGCTGTGCTGTTTAGTAGTGCCCACTTGACGCTACGCTGCTCTGGCACGTGCCATGCTTGCTGTTTTAACTACCTACAGCCCGAAAAAAAAAGCCTCCTATCTGATCACTTCGCTGTGAATTTTGTCGAAAGACGATAGTTTTCTTCCGCCTGTGCCACGTAAATCCCCTTTTCTCTCCCCCGTCCACCTCTCAAGGCCCAGATCCCCTCCAGTTTAATCCTCCTAAAATAAACACAGAGGAGGTTTGCTAAAGTCAATTTAATTTTCCGCGTTTCCCTGCTCGCGCCATACTTGAACGTTTTGTTACTCTTGAACTTGGAATACTGCCACGAAGTACAGGCTCGGGCGAGCTCTTTTTGTGTTTCTGGTTCAAAATATTATTTTCAATGCCTATTTTTATTTTCTATCACAAATATGAAGCCCACATCTAAATTCAATTAAAAGAACACTGCGGGTACTAGATGTGCATTGATATTTTGCCTCATACATGCCTAATGTTTTCTTTTTGCTTAATAATGTTGACAAGTATAAAGTATGTTTTCAGATTTAGTGGTTCGGTAAGGCGATGGCTATCGAAACTATTGCCATGGCTATACAGGCTATAGCCATGGCTATAGCGAAGAATTCTTTTACTTTGGCCGGATGGCAGAATCGAGGGGCAGACAGACAGACAGACAGACAGACGTGTAAATATTTGCGGGTTTAATTAAGTGGCTACATCTTCTGCTGCCAGGTAACGACAGGAGCGGCGGCGATGAGTGCGTACAGCAAGAAAGCCGAAGAAGCATAACAGTTACCCCATCATCGCATCACCATACCGCAGCACCATATGCATGATCTTGCCCAGTGCGATCCTCGGCGCGGGCACTTCATTCTCGAGCTTAGATACTGCGTATGGGTCTGACCATAAATAGATGCTAAGGGGTGTCACAGAAGCACCTGAATCTGTACTTCGGGGCCCACGAGGTTTCTTAGCAACTCAGCGACATCATGTACGCTGTTATTCCGTAGTTCACCAAGAGGTGCACATGCCGCCAACGTAGTGCACATAGTGCCCATGTAATAGTAATTTTGAATGGCCTAACACCAAGATAAGATTTATTTAGCTCATAAAGCAATACAGTCGCGGGCAAGCCTAAGCGTTCCGTAGGCTTGTGTAGCGAACTCTTACTCTCCCTTACTAGTTGGATGCCCCACTTGCAGCTGTGGGGTAAATATTCATTATCGTGCAGTCGACACCGAATCCGTTTCACACCAGAGCCTGAGTTCCAGTGTCGTTATGTTCAATACATTTGTAATAGTTCCAAAAGAATTCTTTCACCCCGACTTTACATATTTTACCACGTTTTTTATCTACAACGCTGGTCGTGTCAAGCACACGGCTGTAGCAGTAATTTTAAGGCTCATTTCGTTTTCTCTGTTGCAGTTGCTGTAGAACAGACCACGCCATTACCTGAACGTCCCCCTAATGATGGCAATCCAGAGTGTAATTCCTCCGCACTTCCACCAGTAAGTAAACCGAATTCAGCCTTCTCGTAGTTAATGGGTTTATCACTTAATCGATTACGCGGGAGTTATGCGCATGACAACACTTAAAGCAAGGCGGCTTTATTATCTGGCTTAAAGCTCGCTCAAGGCTGGCTAAATTGTCTATATACGTAAAACCGTTAAACGTAGCACCGCTGCAGCGGAGTAAAAAACTCGCAGTTGGTTGATTTTTTATTAAGGCAATGAAAAACAAATCCAGTTATTGAAACTCATACTTTCCGATCAGCGTTTTAAGAGAACCGGGGAAAAAAAACAAAAAAACTCGAAACCGCCGCTACGGTATATTATGAAGCGGGGGGCAATTGCGGAACAGAACGCTTCAGATTTCCGTCTCCGGCAGTTCCGGCTTTCCTCTCACACTCCCGAACTGCCCCGGATTGGAGGAGAGAGAGAGAGAGAGAGTGAGAGAGAGAGAGAGAGAGAGAGAGGAGAGAGAGAGAGGAGAGAGAGAGAGAGAGAGAGAGCGACGAGAGAGGAGGACAACTGTTATGGGCAAGCGAGGTCAGCAAGCTAGCCGCCTAGCACGACGGGGGGGGGGGGGGGGGGGGGGGCGACTGTTGCGAGAATATTTTTTTATTGAAAAGTTTAAATGATTAACGTGTCAACAGGTACACAAACAAATTAGCATCGTGTATGAAGTTCAAGAGTCCGTACAGCAGAAAGGACGCCTTTTCTTAGACATTAGAACCGTGGAGCAGTGGGAGACCGCGCTGCTCAGCTCCGATCCCGAAGTGCAAGTTGAACTCGTCCGGATGGCTGAAGACGCCGCCGGTGTCCAAGGACTCTTGGTTGCCGCCTAAAAGGGAGAAGAGGACCGAGGACGCTCTCCAACCTCTTCCTTTTCATACCGGGCACGCAATAAAGTTGTTCTCTCTCTCTCTCAATGAAAGGATCCATGCCCCCCGCGCTCTAGGGATGCGCGGGCACGATCGGCAGTCCGAACGTTTAACAGTTTATCCTAACGAGAAAAAGGTTCCGAACTGTTACTGCGTGCCCTTTAGCGCCATTGCTGTTAGCGACATTTCCAATGGCGCCGTAGCGCCATTAGGAACCGCTGCGAGAGTTCATGCAAGCTAGTGTACTCTCACTTCGCACTAGTTAAGAAATCGCAGTTGCCACTGTACTTTACAGGCGGATGAGTAAGTAGATTTCAGTAGTACATGAAAAAAGCATTCGCTCCTTACTTTTGCGCATAACGTTTGGGCGCATATAGTGTACCGTCCTCCTCATTAGCTATATTTCGCATCACGCGATGCTGAACCTATTCTCTCTGTAAACAGAACTCCTGTTGAACGCAACATTTTTTTTCCTGTCTTATAAGGTTCCGTTTAACGAGAGTCCTCTGTATTATAGTGAACAATTTGCACTGAGCTAAAATAATGGTGGCATGCTTAAACAAATTCATTTTTTTTTTGTCACTGCTACTTTTTGGAATCTTGCTTGTGAACAGCGCTTACTGGCTACAATAAAACAACGTTCCGTTCCCATACACGATACTTTCACAGCAAAACAAAAACAAATTAAGCATGGTCCTATTTTATTTTACCTTCTTATATTAATACTTTCTGCTGGCATTTTTCTTGTTTAGAAATATGTATATATGAGTTGCACAATAAGATGCGAAGGTGATCAACTGATACCACTGAATGATAATCAAACGTGTTGGGTAAGTACTCCGACATCTTTATCTCTTCAGCTGTTGGCCTTCGTGGTCCGCCGGAATAGTCTTTATACACGCAATTTTTCTCAGCATTACCTTGTCGCCTAAAGCTTACTGTCGTACTTATAGACCGTTTACGATGGGCAGTTAGGCCCGCTTATACCAAATGGCGCTAGTGCCGCGGCCGCCATACTTGCCTTAAGCGCGTGTGAGTTCCGGTTGCAGCCGTAGACTGCCATGGTCGCTGAGAAGTGCGTCGTTTGTAACATAAGAAAAGAGCCATAATTTAATACTGTCGATGCAGTCGTAGCTCATGTAGGTCGATGTGACATGGAACAGAACACTCGCAGAAGCGCTCCAATCTACGGAAACATGCGAATTCCCTGGCGCGCTTCAACCGCAATAGTGTAGCTCGATCATTCACTCCTAATACGTCCAACTACCTCCACCGACCAGGCGTACCGTGATAATTACAAATCAGACGAGGTGTGAAGAAGCAGCGAGAAATGCCTTTGCATTTATTGATTGCAACTGTCTCAGCACCTATGTTTTCTGTTTGCGCCAAAAGCGAGCATCGCGCACCTTGCGAAAGCCACCCTCGAGGACACCATTACCTGTGAAATATTTATCCATAGATTACCTTGCGCAAGTCTCATTAGCGTTTAATCGGATTATGCGTTACATGTTCAGCGAGGACTGACTCAGTGCCACAACTGAAAAACTGCCACACAAGGGAAGTTTGCCCGTTAGCTCTCAGTATTTAAATACTACGTATGTTTCCGATCGGCGGCACTCGTGCATGGTTATCGCAGTTAATCCATTAAGCGAGGAATAAATGAAACTTGACGTGGCAAATCTGACAAAAATTACTACCCGACAAGATAATAAAATATTAATTAAAGGACGACCGAAAATTGTCACGTCCGATATGTTACCTTCTCTAGGAATCCACTCCCTAGAGAAGGCAAGCGTTGTAGGGGACGGCAGAAAGTTAGATGGGCAGATGAGATCAAGAAGTTTCGGGGATAAATTGGCCGCAGTTAGCACAGGACCTGGGTAATTGGAGAATAATGGGAGAGGCCTTTGCCCTGCAGTGGGCGTAGATAGGCTGATGATGAGGATGACGATGACGACGATGATTATGATGATGATATGTTACCAAATCAATTTTGTAATTCACAAGGTACAAAAAATATCACGTCTGCATTATTTGCCCGTGCGGGAAAACATTTCCATTTTCTAAAAAGACTTGCTCACTCGATTT
>JABSTR010003630.1:0-47304 GCA_013339765.2 Haemaphysalis longicornis
CTGTGCATTTCAAGTTTCCGTTCTTCTATTGCTCCTTTGTCAATTTCTGCTCTTAAGGCTGACCAGCCCTCCTTTTCTTCTGTCCCCCATTTTACCCTCTCCCAGTCTCCTTTGCCTTGGTGCTATCGAGAATAACTGGTTTGCTTGTTTTCATTTGTCGGTTACATTGCTCACAAAACCGAGGGTGGAAAAAAAACTTTTCCGAACTAGTGTTTGCCGTGCTCGGCATTATTTTAGTGTAATATTGCCTTGAGGAAGCTTTGTCCACTGATCAAATCTCTCTGATATTCAAATCCTCGTTAGGGTTTCTACAGCTGTTGTATGAAGGTTTCGACATATTCATAGTATTTCAGGATTCCTTCACCTGCTTTTCTCAACGAATTGGCGATGGCCAATTTTTGGGCCAGAACATTTCGCGTGGAATGACCCATTAGTATTATGAAGCTTTGGTTTTTTATAAGCCTTTGGTGCATAAACGAAAAGCACAAAACTGACACAACCTCTCTGGGAATAAAAAAGAAGTGGACACCAAGGTTCAATTTTTAACAATTTTCACAGCATTTTAACATCCAAAGATGCCTTCATGCAATAACAGTAGCCAACCGTTATTTGGAATTAATTTGAAATCAACAATATTTATGCGATCTCTAGGAGAGCAAATGGCGGTTATGAGATGAACTGAAAGAACTAAGTTAGAGACAAGTGTAATACAAACCTCCAAAAGGCAAGTACCCCGTGAGCATGGACATCCACAGGACTTGAGGATTAAGAGCAGCCATACCTGATAGAGCCAAAGGTGAAGGCAAAAAGTAAGGGCAGGAGCAGTTGCAACAAATGACAATTTTTACACAGACGTCAACAGCACAAGCAATTCGAAGTCTCAAGGGCCAGTCCAAAGCAGGCACAAGCAAATTTTATATCCCCTGAAACCTACTACAAACCCGCATAACCTCACACAGCCATGTCGATGAAAATCTGCAGCCCTGCAAGATTTTACCTGCTGTCATGACATGTTTCAAATGCTGGGTCTTTCCATGCCAAACAGCCAAGTGTATGGTGCTTGACACTCTAACCTTTCGGGAAAAATTAATTGTTGATGCGAATATTCTCTTGGCCTTGAAGGGTGTGACACGTTCACACGGAACTCGGGAGAAAGGGAACAGAAGAGTTACAATGGCGAACGGTGAAAGGGAAACTTAGCACCAAACAGGACACAAGGGTCAACGTGCAGCCCCCGAAATCCAGTTCAAGCGAAGAGAAAAACGGAAATGCTCTCACCGACACGAGAAGCACCATTCAGCAATGTGTGCCGCGGGTCATCGTTGGTCCAGGTTGCAGCAGAGCATTGGCCCCCGAATGCATGTACTGCTCGGACAAAGCAGCACAGGCAGCACCACGCCCTGCATGGCAGGTGTGATCCATCCTGGGCCGTGGCCACCAACCGCGGCCAGGTGTACAACCGAGCCCGGTTGTCTGCAAGCCAACTCGCTCGTCTGGAACCTCTGGTACACAGACTCCGCAGGCCCATCTCCAGTCCTGGTTAGCTCACCAGCTTCAGAGTCCTCTGGTTCCGCGATCGACCTCCACCCGAACCTTGTTCCTTGCTTGAGCACCTCCTCCTTAATTAATGTAGACAAGCTGATGTGTTTATGGCTCTGTAATACAGTACATACGAAATATAACGAGAGGGAAGATGAAGACTTGGTTGCTGACTAGTTGATTTATGGCGCACAAAGACTGCGCAAAAGATGAGGGTGACAGGAAGAGCGCTGTCATGTCACCCTAGTCTTCATCCTCATCTTTCGTAGAGTCTTATTCCTTCGTGTGAAGATGAAGCATGTCTACTTGTGCAACACTGGTCTGCACGCTGGAGTAATGCCCAAGTGACAATGTCTGGCAGACAATAATGATGCAAACAGGCGACTCACTAAATACAGAAAGTACACTCTGAGTGTGATCAGGACATGTAATATTTTGCACAGCTTTATGTCGGGCTAGTTGGTGTCGGGCTAGTTGGTGCTTTTGCAGGTAAGTTGCTCTTGTTACGATCACAGAGACGGGCACAAGAAAAACGTATGCTTTCACGAGAAGATGGCGCCGTCTACTCGTGAAATTGTACGTAGTTTTCTTGTGTCCGTCTGTGATCAGACAAGCACAACCTACCTTCAAAAGAATATTTAGCATGCTCCAGGCTTCTTTTGATGCCTATATTAAAGGATTCATTTAGCATTGGGGCCTATTTTCTTTATCTGCAAATATCGCGCGAACGTGACAATACAAGCCAATATGCCATTCATAATGGCTTTTCCACGTAAAAAGGACACTAAACGGTCCCAACAAGTTTGCCTATACGGGCAGACCAGTGTTAAAAATGACGCTGCACCAAAGGGTTCAAAACGATTTACACCTCCCATGTACTGTTTTTTTTTTGTAGTTTGGTTTGTTATTTCATGAAACGTCAAAGAAGAAAACTACAGAATAAAAAAAGGGAACACTTGACACACTTTTGAATAGCCTGCCATTGCAAACTAGCGCCGTGTATTACAGAATTGTACCGCTCCGCCCAACAGTCAAATGGTTTTCTGCGACCGACGGTGCAAAAAGTAGCCGTTAGACAGCGAACACAACAGTAGCGCTAGAGACAAGCTTGACGTCGGCTAATGGACGAGGGCAAAAGGAGGGTGTGCTGAAGAATACGGACGGCATGAACAAGTTAGAACAGGCGCCTCGTAGGCGCTGTAAAATACCCCTCCTCCCACACACACACACCCTGAGACTGTTAATTCCCTGCGAGGCCACATGTCCGCCTTTCACCTCCAATTTCCACGTATATGAATTCTGTGTCCCTGTGAACTCTACGTGAACTCAAAGACGGGCTTCGTCATTAGCTCGTGAAGCTTGGCAACGTCAGGCGTTGTGGAACTCGCTCGCTGGCGCGCAGCCCGAACTCTCTCTCCGTATCCTGCATTTGCATACTATTTTCTCCCCCTTGCACATTGCAAATTCTCATCTGTTTAACTACATTTCCTGCGTCCTCACCTCTTGCCAACTTTTTTTCCCGACAACGCCACCAGCACACGGTCAACGCGTACGCTGTAGGGGCGCGTTCGCGAGCGAGTACGGCCACAGAACAGGGAGTACGGCAGACCGCAGACCACGGCCCGCAGACCGCGAGCAGCCGCGAGGAAGGACGGTTGCGGCGGCGGCGGCAGCCGGTCTCGCGAGCGCGATAGCTTCGAAGCGCACTGCACGGAATTAACAGTCTCAAATAGGGAGGAGGGGGCGAAGGAGAGATTTCACAATGCTTACGAGGCGCCAGGCAGCAAGCAAACAAGCACAGCATATGCAACTTTTTCGGCATGTGTCCGGAAAGCTAACCGAGACAACTATTTCACTTGGTATTATTAGCAGGGACAGTACTCACCTGAAAAAACACGATGACACAGCCTTTGTTCCGGCTTCGCATTCAACCGTAGCACGCCGTCGACTTGCCGAACTGAAGAACTCTAGTAGACGATTTCAGGCGGTGCGCAATGAATTCCGCACAGCAAATTTCATACCGGTGTCACGCCGTTTCCATCCCGCAGCGGTTTTGATACGCGAATTCGACAAAAATGCGTCAACTTGCCCCGCTGCCTTCGCGCCCACTCACTGGCTTACTCCACTTGGCTCGCAGTGGATTCTATTGATTCGCGTTGTCTAAAATATTTGCATTTGTATTCTTGTTATTGAGTTTTAAAGCAAACGCTAGACAAAAGAAATCTGGTTCTGGCAGAAACTTTTTATATATGTACGTTTTACGTAATGTACACAAGTTTTTATAAAACGAATGCAAATCAGTCACGTGACTACTTGGCGACTTTTTTAAACGTGCTGAAAGAGTCGACGCTCGCACACAGGTTCAAATATATAATTGTGGGCAACATGCATTAATCATTTAAATAAAAAGATTGTCGCAATATGAAGTAGTTTTTATTGAATAAAAGCAACTACAAGTAAGGATTTGAATGACTAACACTTGAATTCTGCTTTTTGGTCGGTCAGCTTGGTGTAAGTTTATGCGACATCTGAACACAGAGCTCTGTACGCGCGCAAGTGCGATGCCTTACATCGATATGTACTTAATGTACAAAATTACTAGTGGCACATGAAGCATTGAACATACTGCTTAATAGACCTTTCCAGAAACTGCAGCGCCGCTCCTTCCCCTGGCGGGCCCGCGCAAGGCGTCATGGGAACTGCGTGGGCGCGCGGTGCGAGCGGCGACCGGGTGGCTGCGCCGCGCGCCGCGTGCGCGGAACGAGCCAGTCAAAGGACAAAGTTTAAGTAGTGTGAAATGCTGTGCTTGCAAAGTTTTGTTGCGCGTCAATTAAAGCATCTTTAAACCACAGAGCCCAAAATAATAAACTCCGCATCCTCCTGAAACTGCCTGCACCGCATGAGAACCTTTTGTCGTCTGCTAGCAACGTCGTCTGCTAGCTCACAGAGTGGAACCAGCTGCTGCCAGTTGAAAAGCGTCTTCGCGCTTCTGGCTGCCCGCGGGGAAAGAGAAATTCCTCAACACGACGAAATAGAAAACAAATGTGACACTTGATCTCCCCGAGAGAAATACAAATAACGAGCTCTTGCTTCCCGCAGTCCGCGGGAAGCCGAGTGGGAAAACGAAGCCCATATCGTGTGCACACGTTATTCGTGATGCATTTCCGCGTGTGTAAAAGTACACTCGTTTACGACCTGCCTTATCGTTTGTAGTTTACGCGATACTGACTATATGGCGCCAAAGAAGCTGCTGGAGGTGGACAAACATGCTGTGTGCTCGGTTGGGACAATACGCTACCAGACCGGCATGTTTCATTGCACAAGTTTCCGAACCGAAGGACAAGAAACCTCAAAAAGGAATGGGTCGCCGGATAAATCGCCAGGGTCGTGATGGCCGATTCGCTTTGTGGGAGCCGTCCGAGCATCACAGGATATGTGGAACCCATTTCAACGAAATCAGACGCAAATGTAACATGGACCGTATGCGATAATTTTTCCACGCCGGGTCTTCTCCGCGAGGTGTCCTCCGGTAAATACAGGTAATCCCAGCATTATAACGTAAGTTATGCTTTTTGTATGTTTTGTTTCCTAGCTGCCGCGAAGTGAACGAAACACCGCCCTCCTAAGCGCCCGTCCCACTTCCAGGCATCCAAGGCGAACTAGTGATACGCAGCACTGTCGAGATACTCCTGTAAGCTCAGAGTAACGAACGCCCGTTTTGTAATGAATTTTAGCACAAAGGGCGTAACAGGGCGATAAAGCAATACTTTCGCTCCGGCAGGCAATGATGCGCGGTTTCTCCAACAGCGACTGCCTGCAGCCCGTTCCCTGCGGCTTTGGAGGAACGGGGTTTCTGCTGTTGTGAGTTCAGCATTTCGACTATTTTTTTTTGTTTGGGGCGCTCATTGTGGAATTATTATTTCCCACTTTTAAGGTGTGATGTACTTCCTGTGTGAAAACAATGCAGACAGCTCCCATAGATAACTCAGGATTTTTGATCGAAGATGAGCTCCGTGAACTTGGCGTTAAATTGAACAGACCCCCTATGTTAAATGGTCGGCGTCAACTGACAGTAGCGGAGGAAACACGCACACGGCAGATCGCCAACCTGAGGAGACACGTTGAGCGAGTTATTCGAGAAGTGAAGAACTTGAGAATACTGTGGCATGTTTCCCAAATGCGATGGCTGACAAGCCAAACAAGATATGAAAAATTTGTTGCCACCTGAACAACTTCACACATGAACCGCTTTTCAATCGATAAGCAAAATGTCAACTATGCATGTTTTGTATTAGCGCCCTCTGAACAGTTTTACCTTGTAGTTTTGCTAACGGAATAAAAGTGTACGTGTCTTTTATTGCAATGATACCATTCTAGCTGCCTGGTCTTTTTTTCGACTGAAATAAACATTTCTATTTCTATATTTACACACAGCCGAAAACAGCAAAAGAGCTCAGGATTGCAAAATAAGACTTGCCACCTCTTAGGCAACAGTAGTTGAAACAAATACAGACATAGTGTAGCATGAAGCGATGGGATACACACTGCAACTCCCCAAAACGCAGCAGCTTGTTGAAGAAATGTGGGCTGTGGTGAGAATGCTGAAGTTTGAAAAAGAAGCCAGTTATCAAAACAGCGGTCCAGGATAGCAGATGTTCTGTATGCATCCCACAATGTTAAACGCCGAAGCTGCACCGTCAACAAATGCTGCCCCCACAGGCGCTGTCGCGCACGGCACGGTTTACTACATGGAGAGCGGCCCAGGCGGCAGCGGCGGCGGCTGCGGCTGCTGCGGCGCTCACAGTTCCCAGGCTGCTTTGCGGCCGCCGTTTGGGGGCGCGACGAAACTTTCCGGAAAGGTCTATTGGTAAAACGCGAATGAGAATAACATCTGCAGTAAAGTAGGCTTTGTTGCACGACAACGAAGCTTTGTAATAAGCAGGCACGCAACATCGTGCCATAAAGAGGCTGGAATTGGTAGAGCGGCAGAATTGGCGGCAAAAGCTAGTTACGAACACGCCACGCGTCCTGATATTCTCCCGCTTATTTTGTAGGGTTCCTGAGAAGGCCATTTAGTTGCGTAGCAATATATATTACGAAGTATAGTTTTATTCGTGTTCTTATTCGCAGATCGTTATCCGGTGCACAGTTAGCAATGTTTTTAACGTAAAAAATAGACAACCAATTTAAATCATATACAGAAGCAATGTCAATCATACTTTCTGCTTATTTCATCAACATTGAACAGCATTGCAGTAAAGACTTTAACTCGTATATATTAAGTATATTGTGTTATTGTTACATGTGGTTTCTATGCAATGTTAAAATATTTGCTAGTCTTTGCGCACTTTAGCATTTTCATTCGCCCATAGTTACCGACAATTGTAAGAACAAAATAATTTGGCTACCACAGGTATGGTATGTATTGCAGATGATTGCTTTCTGATACGACATATTCAAAAAAATTGTTAAAGTGAAGCTCTCTATGCCCACTCATGGCACTTTTACGCCTGAACGCACTGCAGGAAAGCCAGCTTTATCAAATGGGAGGGCTTATATAGCTTGTCATGTCATTGGAGCTTGCCAATAGCCTCTCACCAAATTTAACGTCGTGACGTATTGGGCGGCACTGACTTTTTGGACTAGCTCCGCCAACTAGATGAACCAAAATGGGTTCCTTGTTTACTTTTTATTTCAGTAAAGAATTGATATATTTCTAAAAGAAACAAGCTATGCCGTGAGAAACATTTTTATGTATCTGTAAAAAAAAATTGTATCAGTACACGATTTTTTATAGGCCCTTGGGCCGTGAAGGAGTAAGTTCCACAGGAATGTGACGATGTGAGTCCCCCTTAACAGCTTACGTGCCAAACGATGCCTGTAATTTCCTTGACCCGTCCGTGCTTTGCTTTACAAGCTTCCTTACCGCACGAGGTGCGAGAAACAGGTGGCCAAATTGACATTTTGATCTTATTAAGGGCCTTGGAACAATAAAGTTCACTTATCTGCATCGGCTTCGGTGTGGCGGCGTTATTCAATCTCTTCTTCCAGCAGGGCTCACCTTGAACACATTCTATGAGACTGCCTTCTGAAAGACAACAGGGACAGGTATGGTCTTTCATAGTTGCATTGAGTTTGCGGTAATCCACACAAGGCCGTGGGTCTTTACAGGGAACCTCTAGGAGAATCGTAGGGGACGGGCAGGTGCTTTCGCGGGGTTCAATTAGCTTAAGCTCCAGCATGCGATCTACTTCTCTTTTTAAGACCTCTTGCTGCTGCGAGGCTAGCCTGTATTGCCTCGACTTCACAGTTGTGCTCGAGGTTAGCTCTAGGTCTCATGAGTGATACGCACTGTTCGGCCTGGCCTCTCTGAGAACACGGCGATGTGCTGTGGCAGCAAGTTACACAAGTTGGCTCTCTGCACCTCAGTAAAGCCCTCTGTAGGCACCACTGTTTTCGAGATGTCGTCGACCTCCATTGGCAGGCCCACGTCTCCCAGGCCTGGAGTCTCAAACGTTGCTTCTTCTGCACTATTGAGAGCAAAGTTTGCCTTCTGCACCTCTCCCCATAATGTGTCATTATATTGTAGCGATAAATTGCCACATCCCGGCGCCTTCCTTTTCGCTCCGGCGCATAATTGGTGTCCGAAGGCTTCACAACCTAAAAGGCCCTTCCCACTGAACCTCTAGCCTGTTTGCTCACGAAGGGCGCAAGACCATCACTTGAACACCTTCCTTACACGCTTGCAGTTTTGTGTTTCTGTCATAGTAGCTCTTGGCTCTACTTTGTGCCTCTCACATGTTTGTCTCAGCAATGTTGTGAGTGCAACGCAACCTTTCCAACAATTCAAGAATGTACCTGACCACCGTGGGGTCATTACCCTTCGATTCGCACGTTTCTCGCAACAGACGGGAGGGAGATCTGAGTGTCCTTCCGTAAACAAGCTCCATGGAGCTGAAACCGGTCGCTTTGTGAGTTACAGAAGGCAACGTAAGCAACGTTGCTAGGAGACCGGCATCCCACTCGCATTTCATCTTAAAGATGATGGCTCTCGGGACTCGCTTCATCACTGAATGACATCGCTCTACACTATCGGAATGGGGGGTGATAAACTGAGCTGCGAATTATTTTCATCCCACACTTCTCGAGGAAGCCTGTAGTCGGGACGCTGGTGAACAATGAGCCCTGGTCGCACTGAATCTCCTGAGGGAAGCTCACTCTCGAAAAGATGGACAGTAGTGCATTGACTACCTCTACTGAGCTTTGTTCCTTCATTGGAGTCGCCTCCGGAAATTTGGTTGGCGGACAAACGAGGGTGAGCAAGTACCGGTAACCTGACCTTGTCACTGCCCCACGCCAGTCTGTGGAAGGGCTTTGGTCGTTCTTAGAATGGTGGTTTCCAGTGTCATCCAGTGCCAGTGTAGACTCCTCTTGGTAGCCGCTGCCTGTGTCGTCTGGAGCACTCTGCTTTTGCAACTCATCTTCAGATGGTTGGAATAGGAGCACAGGAGGAGGCGTATGTTGTCCTGCAGCCTCTTCAGATTGCCACTGCATCCCCCTGTAGCTGCTTCCTCTTTGACAAGTGGCATGTGCGGGTGAAACTTTTGGAGATGCCATACTGGCGTAGATTGTAGATGTGGTGGGGCATCTCCCAACAGCAGTCGCTTCCGCTTGACAGGCGTTGACGAAAGGAGCAGATCATCCATGCACACTTGCACCGACTTCGACTGAACGTCCTTCGGGTACGTGTTCACCTGGCTACCTGTATGGAAGGGTCACAGTGGCAAATTAATGTGCTTTTCCAAACGGAGAAATGACAAAAAAAAGCCGCTTGCAAAAAGAAAAAATCTTGACACGTACGCTCAACCGATGACCGCGGCGATGATGTTTCGTGGAACTAAACTAGCGCGTTATTTTGCAACGCCTCTGAAATAGGGTTCAGATGTGAATTCCGCAAGCGCATGCAATCGCTCACTACTAACAAGGAGCCGTGCCAATCAGTTTTCTTATCTGGTTGAGCGCGCGTTTCGCGTTGCACGCAACATTAATGAGCAGCCGATGTGACAGTGGCATCCTCACTAGGCAGGGTTCACCCGTCCGCCACCAGGCGCCGACTGGGTTCGACCTCATCTATTATAGAGAAGTTTCACTGGCCAAAGGCAACATAATTTATTTGAAAATACAGGTATCAGAACAGTTACAGCTGCTTGCTGCTATAATAATCCTTCCCTACAGGATCGAGAGTCTCAAATGGAAAGCACACAAACTTTTACAACTGCGCAACCAATTAGCAAGTAACGACACAGATGTGAAACTTACACCATCCGGTATTATTCGTTGCACTATCAAAGCGTGGTACAATTTGTTTCACGTCCGATTCACTAGAATGAGTAGAAACTTGAAATTGGTGGCAAAATAGTGTGGCCTCATATGCAGTAATAGCGGCAAACATTTCGCTGGGGTTTGTTCCTGTTGATGGGCGTTGCTGACATTTGAAAAATGTTTCTTGCAAGGCTCTGGCAGCAGGAAGACAAAACTTGAGCACAGACCAAAAGCAAACTGAGAGTCAAAAACAAAACAGAGCCTTAAAGGCCAACTGCAACGAAATTTTCGGCTTCTTAAATGCACTATTTTCCGGTAGTATAACCTTAAAAGTTTCTACCTGCAAAATTTGGAGGCCCAAATGTGCTTCGCCGCATCGTAAACGAAGATCAAAAACGCTCTTTTCAAACTGAAACTGGAAAAAAAGGGCGGCCATTACGGACGGCCGGAAGTGACGTTACACTTAGGAATCGAGTGGGCGCAGCCGGCAGATTTTCCCACAGCTGCCTGTGAGAAGACGGCGCGCATTCGATGTGTTTCGGGCCATCTGTTGCTTCAGACATTTAAAACATGCGTGAAAAGGGGCTGGGAAGTTCGTGCAACCATTATTACTTCGTTGTGAGCTGCTGAGACGCGCTATAGTCGTCCGGTAAAACGAAAACACAGGCATCGCGAGACGTCGTGGTGAAGCTGGGTGCACGAAAGGCAGTGTTGAGCGCTAGATGGGCGCCGGCACAGCTAATATGCCCTGTGCCGATCGAACCATCCTGTCTTTGTGAGAGGAAAAAAAAAAAAAAAACTACCGTGGGAGGAAACTGTTGAAACATGCCGGCTAGGGTGTAAAAATTCGGTTTCAGCGCATGTTGTGAAAGTTCAAATCCAGAATTTTATTATTTCTGTTTACACGGTCAGTTTTGTTCCTGTTAGCAGGGTGCCCGCGCCAAATGTTTAGATAATGATGCCATGCAGCAACGAAAGCACTGCAGTGTCTTCACTCGTGAAGCAGTGACCTTCCCCGAGGCTCAGTGCTGCGAAATATGTGGCCCCGTTTTCTATGTTTTTTTTTCTTACTGGCGAGAGAAATGTTGCCCACGGTGGCCAGTATTTATTTGTGTTTTGAAGAAGTTGTTTGAACTGAACCGATTCCGTGTAGTGCGCCGCGTGCTGTACTTGTCCGCGCCCCGACCGGCGCGATAACAGTGGCAACAGCGTATCATCACCTCGCGTCGGCGTGCTCGGGCTCTCGAAAAGTCGACCGGCCGATTGTGCAGTGGGCCGCACAACTACCTGCCGTACTCGTTCACGCCCCGACCGGCCGCGACAACAGCGTATCGTCTCGCGCCGGCCGTTCTGCTCGGAGAGATGCCCGGCCGCGAGCTTGTTGCGCGCCGCGCAGCCACCGCAGTCGTTCGCCCGCCGACGCACCCAGCGGCCGCGACAACAGCGTATCGTCTCGCGTCAGCCGTTCTACGTATTGCGCACTCGTAGAGATGCCCGGCCGCGAGCTTGCAGTGCGCCGCACAGCTGCCGTAGTCGTTCGCGCGGCGCCCCACCGACCAGCCGCGCCAACAGCGTATCGCCTCACGTAGGCCGTACACGCGTTTCGCGTGCTCGTCGAGTGAACCGAGAGCCTGCTGCCGCCGTCGCGACCACGAAATCGGCCGTTGTGCTACTGCCGTATTCGCTCCAGACCGGCCCCGGCACTTTTCGAATTTGCTCTTTATATATCGGCAACCCAGAGTTTCTTCAGCTTCTCGCATTACAGAAACGCGTGAAAGCAATTATTCATGCAAGAGGCACGAATTACGCTGCTCACTCGCGTGAGGCGGCACGTAAAAGCACAGAACATGGTAAAAGTGCTACTGAGGAGAGGCGACGGCTGCACGGGAGTCCTGACTGGCACGTCACATCGGGAAGTCCACCGCAGTGGCGACAAATTGCGGCGACACTCCGCTACGTGCTGCGTTGGCTGAAGTGGCGTGTTTTCGAACGGTTTTAATAAAAAAACTGCGCGTTTGTGGAGTTTAAAATTACGTCACAAGGGACTTTAGAGGTGCATACCACACATTGAAGCAGAATTTAGGGCAGGTAAATTTTCGTTGCAGTTGGCCTTTAAGAGTTGCTCTGAGTACATGAGACCTTTTTCCCAATCTCGTACTCGCAGTGACGTGAAAGATAAACCAACTTGAGAAACAACAACACTAGGGAATGCCAGTCAAGCCGAGCCTAGAAAGACTTCTTACAGATGTACAGTTATATATTTACAGCGGCCTTGGCTGAACAAGCGAAAAACAAAACTTTGAAATGCAAGTTACTCCAAACATAAAAAGGACATCGTTCAGTTTCTAACACGAACATACAGTTGTGTATTGCTAACGGTCCTGGCTGTAGCAAAGGAACAAGAAAACTTTGAAGTGGCAGTTATTACAAGCCTCAAAAAGATCTCCTCCACCTTCCGACAGAGACAAACAGTTACACAACATCCCTGGCAGAAGTAGATAAAAAAAAAGAGTTCTTTATTCTATGTACAGTTCTCTATTCCAGACATATCCTGCAAGCACTGCGAGCCGAAGATGAGCTCTTCAGACAGTGCAGGCACGTCTTTGTCTAGATGAAATTGTCTCAACACTCTTCTTCAAATTCGTCCAGACCGTTACCTGCACCGTTGCTGCAAGAGCCAGCAAAGGCGATTGCAGAATGGAGGAGTAGCAAGCGAGTGGTTGGTTTTTTTTTCCCCTTTTTTTTCTTTTGTGCGCGTGTTATTTGTTCATACTGTAACCCACTATTGACGGTTGTTACAGGGAGGGAACAAATACAGTACACCTCACAAACGCTGGAAAAAAGCAGCCATGAAACAGATTGGTATTTGCGCACTATTTCTAAAAAAAATATCAACACCTAGTTCAGATGTTTGCACTCCTAACGCTCCACAGCATCACTTCGCAGTTTATTCCACAATTTGATAACATCAGGCAAAAAGGAATACCAATACATGTCAGTATAGGATACGGGTTGAGGTTCTGTACTCTGATTTTTTTTAACCACATTTTAGAGGTGCTAGAGCTTGATTGGTAAGTCATCTCTTGGTGCTTCTGTCTTGCCATGTTCAACTAAGCCATCCTAGCTCGGGGTCTTACAATTTTGGTGCTTGCATTGACACACTTGCATCTTTTCCACCAAAAGCAGGAGTAAATTATCATCCCATCAGAACCTGTACCCTGTTGTTGTTCAGACGTAAAATAGCAAGCACGGTAGCAGCCAGTTGGCGGTGTACTTTTCTTTCTTTTTTTGGATTTTTGCCATGCGGCTGTCAAGGACTCTTCGAACAGCGTTTGTAGGCTTCTGGTAGATTGGCCTTGTCGACTGCACTCTGCAGCAAGCTATCAGTGAAGGTCTGAAGTTGTTCACGCTTGGACAACAGCTTTGCGGCCAGCTGCTGTCTGGCCTTCATTAGCTTACGGTTCCTTAGCTGGTGCGTCCGGAGGGTGCTTTGGAATCTTGCAGATCACATTCCAAGTGTGTTCCCGTACAGGGTGCATGGCAACTTGGAACCAAAGCTGACGAGATTCAACCGTACACTAAAAAAGCAGCAGCTCGAACCTGCTCTGGGTGACCCCGGATCACCTCCCGATGACAGTGCTGACCAGGAAACCACAAAGAGAACGTCGGATGCTGCCACAGAAACGACTCTTTCTGCGCAAGATATCCAGGATAAGCTTGCAGAAAATGAAATGCTTCAGAAGCGCATCGTTAAATTGGAGCAGGAGCTAGCAGCGGCCAACCACAAAATTGCCATACTTGTAACCAGACAGGAAGAGCCACTTGATCTTCCGAAGGTAACTGAGGACATCGTGATGAAGTCTGACAAGACTGTCAAGTTCCACACGGGGCTGGTTTCCAAAGTTATGTTCACTGCGTTGCTTCAGTTAGTGCTGTCTATCTGGATACCCACTGCGAAGACACGCCTGAACCCACAGCAGCAATTTATAATGGTGCTGATGCGGCTGCGTCTGGGCCTGCTCACGAAGGATTTGGCAGGGCGATTTGGCATTTCGGCAGGCAGCGTAAGTGAAGTTTTTCATGCGTGGGTTGATGTCCTGGCGGTAAACATGAAAAAATTTGTCATTTGGCCATCTCGGAAGGCACTTCGGTCTCACCAGCCAAAAGCGTTTCAAGACTCGTTGTTTGAGAAGGTCAGAGGGATTATTGACTTACACTGAGATATTTATTCAAAGGCCCACTTACATGACATCCAGAAGCCAAACATACTCACACTACAAGCATCATAACACAGTGAAGCTGCTGGTTGTTGTATCACCATCAGGAGCAATTTCGTTTGTGTCAAAGTCTTGGGGCGGCAGAGTGTCAGACAAGAAGCTGACCTTGCATGGTGGGCTGCTCGACAAGGTAGAAGAAGGAGGTTTGTTTTTGGTTGACCGAGGCTTCAGATGTGGAGATGTTTGGAGCTCGTGGTGCAGTACTGGTAATGCCGTCCATGACAAAAAAGCGCAAACAGCTACCAGGTGGGGAAGTAACTGCTTCAAGGAAACTGTCGAGTGTGAGAATCCATGTTGAGAGAGCCATACAGAGGCTCAAAGTATTCAGAATCTTCCAGACTGTGTTGCCCATCAGCTTCATTAAGAGAGCCGGTGACGGAAATTCTGCAACTCTTGACAAGCTGGTGGTGGTGTGCAATGGACTGGTAAATGTGCAAACACCCATCATAAATGATGAGCAGTGAACTCAGAAGAGTTGGCTGTGCGTGGTGCTCTAAAGAGTGAAAACATTTTTGCCGTTGCACGAATGGTGTTTGCACATTTTTGTTGTGGCACAAGGATAAATGTTGCGCTAGTTGGCACGCCAAGGTTATTCATTTTTTGCTAAGTCGTGTGTGTTTAACAGTCCTTTTTTTTCTGTATCACCTGTAGTGTTTTACAGTTTGTGCGTTTACGCCACCTACCAGTTTTGACTTGTTTAGTGTAGCTAGAAATAATTGTTTTGCTATCTTCAGCCTTAGTATTCATTTCTTATTGACTGCTTGATGGGTGTTTTAGTTTATGTAGGCAAGTCCTGTTTGCATTGCCACTGGGTGCCCATGTTTGTTACAAGCATCTACTTAAAGGCCGATGCAATGTTTTGCACAAGGAGAAATGTTGCTATTTCGCACCTAAAGCTTGTCTTTTTATTGTCAAATGTCTGCTTAACAGGCTAGTTTTTTTAGGTACTGCCTGTAAAGCTTTAGAGGATGTGCCTTTATACCACAGGTGAGCTTTCGACTTTTTTAGTGTAGCTACGAAGAACTCTCTCGCTGTTTCTGCCTTAATTTTTTTTGTGCTGATGGGCGTTTTATTTCAGTTTAGCAATTCCTGTGTGCATTGCTATGGTTGTGCATTTTTATCACTTGCATGTACTTAAAGGTTGATGCAATGGTTTTTTCTTGTACGTTCAGTGCTGAGCAGTTTGTGTGGGTATGTAGCATTTCTCGTAATGTCTGCATTTGTTTCAAAATTTTTTAATTTGCTTATTTTTCAATTAAACTTGTGGCGTGTTGTATATAATATTCTTTTTTTTTTCATTCGCCTTCGCAATTATGAGAAGGGCAGTGATCAATTTCCCCCCAAGATAAACGTATTCATCTGAAACTGCTTTGTTTGGCAAGAAAACGTTTTATTGCTCATTCAGTCCACCATCAAACCAGTGAAATCATTAGCGTACTGCACTTAGTTGTGCAGGCTGAGTGGTGCATTCTTCTTATTTGCCTCTCAATATTTGGCAAAACTTCAATCCATGTTAGCCTGGCTGGCATTCTGGCATGCAGTGCAAAACCAGGACTTTGGCGTGTGTTTGAGCTTGATGCATATTAAATGAAATGTGGCAAGACACAACGAGCACTCAACAACTCTGCCCGTCCGAGCACCATGGCAGTGGCAGGTTGTTCGTGCGCATTCCATTTGCTTTGCAATTCGTGAAGACTGCAGTTCGGGGAATATGTAGCTGAAGAAGAAACGTTCTGCTTTCACTTCCAACTGCTGCCCAAAAAACTTCGTCGAAGGCTATGAGCTCAACTGTGAGAGACACTCCGGTAAACACGATGAAGTATGATCGACGGAGCCCAGTTAAGGCCATTTGTGCCTGTACTTGGATGTAGTATGAGTGTTCACGCTTAAGCTGAAGCTGTCGTTAAGGTTGGCGGGGTGCTTTTTAGTGTTAGTGAGGGAAACACCTTCTACCGATTCAGGAAATTTGACTTCCAGCACTGCCTTTGCACAGCATTCACAAGAAAGAATGGCATCTGGAGATGCAGCAAGAAAAGGTAGCCTTTCCATAACAAACAACCCGCAGTCATTCATCTGCAAACCTGTGTGTCTTTTAGATTCGCTGGCAATGAATGCGGCCTTAGCATTTGGCTCCATTTCAGAGCCGTACCGAAGGTTCGCGAGACGAGATGTCTTTATGTAGCCCATAATTTCTGCTACGAGCCCATCAGCACCAGTTCGGCATGCAGCTTCACGGTGGAGCACTGAAGCTGTTATCCTTCCTTGGCGTTCTTGCAGCTATCTCGGTGAGCTAGACTGCCCCCTGGTGTTTAACTCAATTTCGTCACGTTGCTCAGAAGTCAGTTGGACTTCCTTTGCTGCTTCCAAGTAGAGCTAAGACATTTCACTGCCGTGGGGTATGCCCTGATGGCTAGGCCGTAACTGCCGTAACTTCGCTACTACGAAAAAAGTGCTACTTACCCAGCCATGCATGTACAGTGACCGCTGTCTACACTTCCATTACATCTGATGACACACCACGGCGTGTATGCTTTGTCAAGCGCAACTACGACAACGCCTTCACTCCGGCTGCCAGCCTTGAATGACACAACCTGCTTCACTTTGCCGCTCAGAAAAGCGTTGTAGGCGTCGCTCATCTTGTAGTTCTTGAATTGTTCTTTCGTGTAAAAGCACACGCCTTCCACGAGATGCAAAAAAACGTCAGTAACAGTAACAGAAGGAAGGTTCTTCTGGCCACGTCTGTACGAAAACCGCACAGCATCGCCGTCGATAGGATTGGGCAGCTCGTCGCCTTTAAAAGATAGCTTCTCACGGTAGCGAAGCTACGCATCGGGCTCTAAGCCTTTAAAATAGTCACTCGACATCACGGTCCGGAGAAACACTCAACTCAACTGTGTCAAAACACTTCTTTTTCGGTGAAGAAACGAAGGCACGAACGTGTAAACAGCCCGGCAAACGCACTGACTAGAGGAGCCGGAAGCAGTTTCGGCGGAAGTCCGCTAGGGGTAACCAATCAGCGCGCAGGCGGGTTTGTTGACAAACATAGAAAGGGCGTATAGTACCTCTTTGTGAGTGGGGTCTACTGCAGCGCCGGCAACACCCCCCAGATGAGACAGCACTCATCCCCATTATGAGAATGCTTGGTCTGAAGGAGCTCTGTAGTTCCTGATCGCAGTATGGTTTAACAGGCTTAAGTGAGGCCCTCCAAAGTGCTCTAAGGTATCATTGAACAGCAAATGTCTAGCTGAGAATATGACTGGCCCAAACCAAGCACGCCAAGTGGCTCTTCCACCTAAGCAGCTGGCTTCAGTAGACACAAAGAAAAAACGAAGTGTTCTTGCGTATGGCAAGAAGCTCATACAACTAGGCTATAACAGACATCGCACAACTTCACTTGTCCAGACACCACATAACTCGACTAATCCAGACATCACTCTATTAGTCCAGACACCACTCAACTTGTCCTGTCCAGACATCACTGACACATCAGTGCTTTCTCTTCAAAAGGTTTTCTTCGAGTTCACCAAGCCTTTTAAGCACCTGCTCAAGGGTGGCATTTCCTTTTGACAACAGCGCATGGCATGGCCACTTGCCATTTTGTTGATGTCCTTTTGCTTGACACCCATGTTGGTTATGTCCTGTGCACTTGGTTATGTCCTGTGGAAATTTTTTTCCACAAAATAATTTCAAATGTGTTACATATAAGAGCTACATATCCACAAAGAGCTACATATAAAATTTTCGTCAAAATCAAAGATGCTGACCGTACACACCTGTCTGATCTCTTGTGAAAACACCAAGCACCAAAATTTGAGGGCTCAGATAGGCTGCAATTAAATTGCTGCTGGTTCTCATTCTGTGGGAACATGCAAGTTGAAGTGGAAATGCTGCACAAAGCTCTAGATATTAGTGGTTATCAAGAACTAGAAGAATCTATCCAAAGTCTTGTCAATCAGCTATTGTGGGGTTGACGAAAACTCCAGAGCGATGCATACGTTTTCTGCCCGCAGCGACTGTAGAATATGGATGTGTCCTTGTCTGGGGCGACAATCGCCGCGACATCATTCCCCAAAAAGACAGCTTAGAGCCAGTCCACGTAGCAGGGCCACTCATCTTCTTCACCCTGGAATGGCTCCAAGGTTAAAATGGTGCAGGAACGAAGATGTGACTCACATGAAAAATTTTTTCACTCTTGTGACCAATTCTGTCACATGCAGACGAAGAAAAGGGAGTGGACGACCCAACTTCCCAGTCAACACATGATGACGGCTTTATACTTGCACCATCCCCTTGCAGTCCTACTCCTCTCGTACAGTTCTGCATACGGCAGTAGGTGGTGCTAGCAGTTGGTGGCACTGCACTTACAGTTGTCAGTTTTCATCTCCGACCACACGCCTCCCTCGTTAGAGAGCTCCTCTGCTTTCTGCATGATGTGCTTTGTCACCTCGGGAATGCTGCAGTGCACGTCTTTGTGAATAGTGCTAGGTTGTGGGGAACAGTCGCCTACGAAAAGAACTTTTTCTGGCTCATGAAATTAGAAACGGGGCTACATACTCCCAATATAGGATGGGGTCTCCCATGGCTCTGTTTTCTGTTCATGAGCTGATGTTTTTGTCTTGGCTTCAATTGAGGAGTAGCGTACGCTAACTTTGTGGGATTACACTTAGTCAGTTTCAATGCCTGAAAATAAAATGCTGGCATAGGTCTAATGGTCTTTGTGCTCCGATTGCTAAGTTGAAAATGGCTAAAAATGTTATTCTCGACTTCATTTGTTTATATTTGTCAGTGGGTGGTCATTTATGGAGCTTGTATTTTAGATAGCTTAAGGGGAGATGCTAGTCGAAGGCACTTTTTTAATATTTATGGTAGAAGAAAATTCATGCTGGTAACATAGTTTTCTGTACCAATTTCAAATATGTAATCACCTATTTTGAGTTGCATAGTTCTTATGCTGCATTTTGACAATGCGTAAAATATAAGCATTTTTGCGACCACTTTTTCTCCAATTAGTTCATTGATGGTTCATATTCCTCCTACACAGTAGAATGCCAAAAACTATCTTCAACATACATATAAAGCGCAATAAAAGATTCAAGAAATTTAAATCTAGGAAGTCTAAATTGTAAGAACCCCAGTATGAGTTAAGTATTAAAGCATCCCGACGGGCTAGTTGGTCTGAAATATTGGTAATAAACTTCGTGCTACAAGGATGGGACGAAAGAAGAGGACACACCGCACAGCGTTGTGTGGTGTCCTCTTCTTTCGTCCCGTCCTTGTAGCGGGAAGTTTATTTCCAATATGAGTTAAGTATGTTTTTGCATTAAATAAATAAGTGGTATCAAAGTTTGTGGTAATCCGGCAATAGTGGCGGTGGACAATCCAGCGCGATGGACATGTTCCGGCGGAGTATGAAGATGTGGCGCGAGATGAGATAGGATGGAACATGGCAGACTCGGCTGGGCTACGTGTGTGCAGCCGGATCGGCTGAGCAGTGGACCTTGGCGGAGCGGGACTCCCAGTAAAGGTGTGATCGAGGGGGCTCAGTGTCTTTCTGGGGAACCGCGGCCGGGTGCAAGAACCCCGGTACCACATTTGGCGCCCTGAACGTGGGGCCGGCCGTGGTTCCTGGGAAGGGCATTGTGGTCTTCTTCCTCGTTTTGGTGTTCCGCGGCAAATGTGACCGACAGCTCGCTGAAGATGTGGTCAGACACGATCGACCTGGCGGACCAGTCTCTGGTGGTGGACATCTCGGATGCCCTCAGCGAGAGGGACAAGGTCAAGTTCACTGTCCACACCAAGACGACGCTGTCGGACTTCCAGAAGCCGGAGTTCTCCGTGCTTCGGCAGCACGAGGAGTTCATCTGGCTCCATGACGCCCTGGGGGAGGAGCGAGGATAGGACATGGCGGACTCGGCTGGGCGACGTGTGTGCAGCCGGATCGGCTGAGCGGTGTACCTTGGCGTAGCGGGACTCCAAGTAAAGGTGTGATCGAGGGGGCTCAGTGTCCTTCTGGGGAACCGCGGCCGGGTGCAAGAACCCCGGTACCACAAGTGTTACGGAGATAACGGCACTCCTTATGCTTTAGAGAATATGGGGGCAGAATTTTCATTTGGATGCGAGCATCAGAAGTGCCAAATAATGAGGGAAGCTAACTGGAAAAGTTGCTAAAAATTACATTCTGAGAAAAATGCCTTTGAAAGTAAAATTGAAAGTTTATTTACAAAGCAGTGCCCAAGCTGTGGTAAAACTTGCACATAAATGCGAACAAATGTCCACCCAGCAGCCACTGCCACTAGAAGCAGCCTGCACCAGTTTGGCCCTCACAGATTTTTCGAGCAGACTCCGTGTCTCGAGACTTCTTTTTCAGCGTACACCGATGTGCACTCGCTTCCACAGTCGGTTTCATAGACATTTTTTTTCTGCCGGGTGTTGTCTTGAGATGTGCCAAGCACAACCACATTCGGGCAGAAGAGCCATATCTTGTTGTTCAGTGGCTCTGTTGCCTTCTGTGTTTTGCCCTGAACACAGCGTGTAAGCAGATCCTCATTGGTCAACCTTGTGTAAATAGGCAGGACTGCCTTCCCCTGTGCCTTGGTGGGCAGTGGTGTGTGGGCAGGGGCCGGTTCTTCCAAGGCTTCGGCACGCCTGAGCTTGCACCAGAATGTTGCACCAGCTGGGCAGTACTTGTGACTACTCGCACCATCGGACGAAGAGGAATGAAAACAGGAAGCCCAGATGACCTGGTGCGTGCCTTGAACGCTGCCCCTGTTGCTTGTGATGGCAACTTAACTTAATAGTAGGTTCACAACGTCTGGATCACAGGATCCTTCAGTTTTTCACCTCTATGAAGCGGCTCCTTTACCTTGCGAATGTTGTTGCAAAGGTGCTTTGCCACATGATTGGTAGATTCTTCCTTCTGGATCTCCACAGCACCTTCGTACACATAAGCATCGAACAACTGTATTGTGGGCTTTCGAGTTGCCGTCACTGAGGAACACTCCGAAAAGCAGCAGGTTAGCATGTTCCTGGCTCCTTTGCCATACCCGCAATGCTGCTTCTGTTTTCATTGCGTGCGCCGAGCATTCACTGTTTCTTTCGCGCATGGGGGCATGGAAAGCTTGCCAAGCTTCCTATTCCTCATCTGGAAGAGCCTTGTGCCGACTGCAGGCTAGGCAGAAGTTTGACAGGAATTCAAAGTCCAAGCAAAGTCCACTGTCAAGGGACAAAACCGTGCCAATGCCATCGTGGGTGTTGTGGCACCGTTTCTGCCATGCACCATCGTACATCACAGCAATGTTGTCTCCACCCACTTTTGTGAGCTGCCTGGATGTCTCAAGATTTCTTGATATGGCACTGATTGCTGCGCCTTGTGCCTTCCGACTGATGGCAGCAAATGTCTTATGCAGCCCAGCTATCGCAGAAAAGCAGACCAGGTGGTCATTGCCCATTCCCACAGATCGTGCTGCCCCAATGGCTTTCACATTTATGGCGAGAGACTCGCAAGCTCCTGTGGTCATACACTCTGCTTGTACTCGGTCTGTTCTTTGCACTCGTGCTAGCATTCCCGTTCGACGCAACTCGCCGTGATGTGTATGTCGCAGAAAGAACGCTTACTGGGCACGCACTGTTTTCACATCCGTGCTCTAGATTCGACGCGAGTACTTTACGCTCTTCAACTCAAACTTCCAGTCGCCGACATGTTGAAAGAACTGCACCGCTCACTAGCAAGTTCAGTGCTGCAATGTCGGCAATAACACGTGAACCCCTTTCGCACACTCTTTTTTCATTCTGAAAGAGTCCAATCTTCTTTTCGGAGGCAGTGATGTGCTCCACTGAAGCGTCAGTCCCACAAGTTGTTGGTGTCGCTGTTGCTAGGCCTTGCGGCCGCGGGTGCGCTTGCCATTCGGCGAGTCTGGCGTCGATTTGCGCCGGCGTCCCTTAAATTTGTGCTCAGAACAGTACTTCAATGGCCGATGAATAGGTTTGTTAGTGACTTTCCCCGTCATGACTTTGTCCAAGGTACACTGCAATGCAGCCAGGTATGGTACCAGGAATTAGAATGTGAATGGCCCGAGTTTGGAGCTGTGCTGTGGCTGCACATCCAGAATTGAAAAATATACTGTTGAAATATTGTGCAGTCGAATAGCATATCACAGATGGCTTGTTAGCTCTAGTTCACCAGTGTACAGCGGCAGAAATATTGTGTTGCGACTTGAGTCATTGCTGAGCACTTGGTGTTGTGTAGAGTAGTCACTGCCGGATATGTCAGACAGCATATGTGGGGGTCTTACAGGGGCTACTCGAAACATTCCAGCATTTCTTCCGCGCTGCAGAAAGGTTGTCACAGGGTTTGGGACCTGTATGTAGCCCGCAGATACAGTGGTGTAGGTTTCCAGTTTAGAGAGACACCTTTGTTACTTCAGTTTAACTGTCGTCTTTCCGAGATGTGTGCTTTTTGGCCCCCCAAATACCTATGATGACCTCAGTGTTCAGAAGTGACTGCACTTTCTCAATGAATGAAGGTAGTACGTTTTGCTTTTGAACGATGGTCCCTGTTTCCTGTACCTAGTCAAAAAGTGTTAAGAAGCGATCTCATCACCGTAAATATTTCATCAGCAGTGCTTAATACAAGCTTTAACTTGTTTACGGTAAGATAAAAAAGGGCAAGTTCTTCACTGATCGTTTCTTCCTGCAGGTTATCAAAACAGATACATGGGAACTGTGCCAGAAATATGCGCTTCATAAACAATAAAAACAGACTCGCCTCTTGAGGCACCCTGAGCCAGAGCCTCGTATGTGCCAGGCTGGACATCTGTACAGAATTCTAACAATGCATATGGCTATGAACACTATCACTTTCGCTTGACAGTCCGGACATCTGTACAGAACTCTAACAATGCATATGGCTATGAACACACTATCACTTTCGCTTGACATAGAAAAGGTAACGTGAGGAAACAGAGAAGCATACCTATTGCAACAATATTTTTTATGACATAGTCCCGAGTGCAGCTGCTGTCTCGAGCTATTTCTGCAAAGACAACATTATGAGCTTCAACACTTTTTTAATCTACAAAACGCCTGCTCGAAGGGACAACCCTCTGACCATGGTCATTTTGTCAAAACAGTTACACCCAGGTGAACAGTCACTGGTCGTTTAAAGGCACTTTTTACATTGCCTTCTGCGCCCAAGAAATCTTTAGGCACACGAATTGTTGCAGGCCCTGGCATCTCGGACTAGAAACGCCAACCGCCAAGGATGATAGCCTCAAGACCATCCCTCTCTCATTTATCTGCAACCAATAAATGTTTATACGGAACATTTGGCCTATAAATATAAAAAAAACAAAAAGCCACATATAGTGAGTGTGGAAAAAAAGCAGGTTTGCAGCACTGAGTTGCAATAAACGAGAGAAATAATTACGCCAGCCAGGCCACTGACCCACTTAAGCCAGCAACTTAACGCTTCTGCATCAAGGCAGCATTTCCTTTACACTACTTGCATCGAGCCCGATATGTGTCAATACAGATACCAGTGCTGAACACCGCACATTGATGGTACGTTGCTACAGTGGCTCGGTGACACCACAGTGTGCAGCACACCTCTCAAGCACCTGGCTCAGTAATGTAATCTCTTGACCAGCCGTATCGGATTTTCAGCGCACCACCTATAGCTGCTGGATGTTGCAAATATACAACCTATAACGCAAAACTTCATTATAACTGTACCCTTCACTCTAACCCAAATGCGAGGGTAATAATGTCACAATAATGCACAAGCACAAAAGTAATTTTCACAAGATTTCAGCTCACCCATTTTTTTTCAGCTGGCAGTCGCAGAGCCGCTGGCTCCTGGTACGCTCTTCATCCAGCTGGTGCTCCAGCCCCCCTCATTTTCAGTTTTTTTTATTTTTTTGCTTGCTCCTCGGTTTTTATGTGGTTGGCGTGGAGCTCAGCCTTGAGGCGTCGAATTTCTTGCCTGTTGTTCTCCAGTTCTTGTTGTTTTTTTTTTCCTCAGCTTCGCTGCATGTGCCACTCACGGTGCCATTTGTTTGCTGCCCAGACTGTAAAGGTGTACCACAAACAGAAAGCTCTCATTGGTTATATTCAGCGTGCAAACTTTGTATGCCGCTCGGATTCAGGGTTAAAAAAAACTGTTTCTGTCATAAACTTAAATTTATTGCTTTACAGTCATGTTGAAATCAGAAGTAATGATCACCACTCGATTTTTACTATGCAATTAAACTTTGCTTCAAGAGTGCATTTACTATGGGTGCAGTTTTTAGCATACTGTTCATTCATATTTTACCCACGGGCGAATGCACCAAATCGTTTGCAATATTTACTCGATTGTAACTTTCTTAGAAAGTGAGATAGGAAAGCAATGAGTTGGCCTAGTTTCGAGAATGAACGTTAAAAGGCGCCGCTTACTCATGCAAACGCACAATGTTGCAACCTCCCACAAGCAGAAGCGACCTCCCACAGGAAACTATGCACATTTCTGTGTGAAAAGTTGTAGTTGTTCAGCGACACTGTTTCGCTCAGTATGTCGTAGTATTCTTTCTGTTGCACATTGTTAGACTCTTCAACTGGTTTCTACATCATGGCCCACAGAGAGCACAAACAAAACTACATGTCGTACCTACATGTCATACTACATGTCGTACCTGTCTATGTCGTACTGTGTCTGTTGCATGTGTCCCTCCTCTGACTTCATGCATGCATATGTAAGAAAAGATAATGCAATAACATTAAGGATGATCAGCTACTCGTAAATGACTTCTGCCTGCCTCCAACCAAAAAGAATCGTGTTGCTGGCTTTGGTGCCTTTTTTTAGCCACTTTGCGGTTTACACCTAATGAAGATGCTTGCACACTTCGGGTTTTAGGCGGCCTTGTTTGTATACGCTGAAAATACATTTCTTTAAATGGCTATTTGAGCAGTGGGAGGGTTGGTTGACCAGCTCCTATTCGGATCACCAACAACATATGGTAGACCGGGCGAGACAGGCCGCCAAGACCCTGGGCTTCCTGGACTAAGAGGTCCCCCACCTGGCAATCAATCCAACAACTACTCGATTAAACGTTTATTCCTCCTCCTTTAAATGGACAGTTGCTTATTGACTAGGTGCTGCACGGCCATGATAGCCCAGCCCTTGTATGTGTGTGCGCGAGAGAAAGAGGGGCATATAAAGTGAAATTGCAGCGTTATGAAAGCAAGAGTATGCAAGTAAAATAGCAAAGCGTACTTACGTATGCGAGAGCGCTTGGCGACAGCCAGGTGTGGTTGTTGCAGTCATTCAGGAGGTGGCCGAATGTGCCAACTATGTGCTTCAGCACTTTTGACGTCACGCTAGGCATGACGGAGTAGTGCAACCCGAAAATATTCTGCAGGTCACACCACCTATTGGGGTAGGCGAGGTGGCAAAGTGCTAAGCACAGAGCGTCGCGGCCCGGCACGGTCACTTTCTGTCCGCTCACCACCACTTCGGGTATCAAAAGTGCTTCAACAAGTCCGTCTATGTCCTTTTGAAACCTGAACTGTTGTTCAAAAAGACTGCGCTCGATCTGGTTGATGTCTAGCAGTTCAGATCTCTATGGGAACCTCAGCAGTTCCAACTCGCGACTGCACCTCAGTTTGTAGTCGATATCTTCGAGCGTAAGGTGCCCTTCCAGCAGTCGCTTCTCTTCGCTGGCCAGCAAATAGTCTTCTATTTCAGACCAAGTCAGGTTCCACGCCGTGAAGTGGTCATAAAGAACGCTGGAAGGCATCGCTTCAAGGACATTCAGAAAGCGGTAACTGGGAAAGCCCGCGAAAGTGACAATTCGCGGGAAAGCCCGCAAAACGAAAGTGACGACTCGCCCCAAACTGGCTTACGGCTTCTGCTGGCTAGGGATAGGCCTGGCGCTGGCCGGCAACGGCATTTCTCGTTTGCCAGTATGCCGTTTAGTGGCGCTGCGTGACGCACAGAGTGCACTTTTTCATGCTACTAAAACTGCTCTTCACGTGAACTTTGCTGCGCACGCAGCGCTGTGCACGCAGTTGTGCGTGCACAACTCTGCATACGCTCAACTAAAACTGTCTATAGTCCTTACCGCGCATTTCACTGTGCAGTCTTTATACGATGTTACTGGAATCACAGTCGAGGTTTTGTTTTATTCGGAAGGAAAATTTCGAAAAGTTAGATTTTGTCGTGTCGGTTGGGGTGATGAGGAAACAAATTTTGCAGCGCGTTTTGCCCGCATGGGCAGCAGCCTGAATGTTGTTTCATGACTCTAATTTTAGCCTTAGGAAGCATATCTCTTAAGTTATTGTCTTCACGATACACTACAAGGGGTGGTTCGGGGAAGATAGCTGACAGATGCTCACTTTGTCTGGTCATATTGAAATGGCTGCTCAGTATGTTGTTTACTCATGGCATGTTCACACCGTATGTTAGTACCAGTTTAGTCTGGGGTGTTTCCCTTTTTTGTGAATTGGCTGTTGACAAGCTGACTAGTGGTCTGTTTGGCGGGCCCGATTTATTGCATCATCAATTATATTTTCTGGGTAATTTTGATCCAGAAGGATGTTCTTCAGATTTTTCGAGATTTTGTCTAATTTCTCGACATCAGAACAGATTCGGCGGTATCTGTATGCCTGCAACTTTGCAATGTCGTGGGTGGTTGCGGTCAAAATGCAGGTACTGTTGACGATCCGTGGGTTTTCTGTAGACGGTCGCAAGGGAGTTGCCATGTACCTGAAGGGTTACATCCAAAAAGTTGATAGTATCTTGAGATATGTCCTGGGTGAACTTAATTGATTGATGGAGACAGTTAAGTTTTGAAATGAAGTCGAGAAGGCTCGCTTTGTGGTGGTTCCATACCATGAATATGTCATCTAGGAAACGCCTGTAAAACAGTGGTTTCTTTTGTTGCTTCTCAGTGAAGAGAGTTTTGAATGATGCCATTAAAATATTAGCGTAATTTGGAGCCATCTTAGTTCCCATCGCCGTGCCACTGATCTGAAGAAAGTGCTTTTCGTTGAATTCGAAGTTATTATAAATTAGTACACTGGTTAGAAGTGTTGCGAGAGTTTTGCTCTCTATGGCTATTGATGGGATGTTTAAGCCAATAAATGCTGCCACGGTCGCAGCGATGCCTTCCGAGTGGGGAATATTTGTGTACAATGAGCACACGTCCAGCGTCACCAGAAAACACCCTGGGGAGATGACGATACCAGCAATTTCCTGTAGAAAATGGCTGGTATCTTTGATGTAGGACAGGAACGTAGGGGCGATGTCCTTTATTATGTGATTAATGAAGCTTGAAATTTTTCTGTCACTATCCCGTTACTGGATACAATGGGTCTGACCGGGTGGTTGCAAGTAGCAAGTAGAATCTACCAGGGACAGGATGTTTGGGCGACATAATTTTCATCATCGCAGCAGTTATATTACCTGCCGTGAAAAGAGATTTGAGGGTGTTGTGAATTTCACTTTCATAGAATTTTGTGGGGTCATTTGGTAGCTCATAGAATTTTCTGTCGCTTAGTTGTCGCATTCCCTCTTCCAAGTATTCACACCTCTCAAGTATAACAATGGTTCCCCCCTTGTCCGCTGGTTGGATAATTATGCTGGTGTCCGCTTGAAGGGAATTTAAAGCTGCCCGCTCTTCTACTGACAGATTGTTGCGCACGGGTTGGTGCTGTGCATACGCCCGGATAACATCCTTCTGTACAGCCGCTATATACATATCTAAGTGCTGGTCTCGTCGGTCTTTTGGTGTCCAGGATTTGTTTGACGCATCAGGAAGTGTTTCAGGGTGGTTATGGAAGTATTCCTGGAGACACAGATTACGTGTGAATGTATCCAGACCCTAATAAAGTTGAAACTCGTTGAATTTCCCGAGGCTGGGCAAAATGTCAAACCTTTTGAGAGAAGTTTTCCTTGAGCCAGGGATAACGATTTGCTTGACAGATTTACCATGTTCGTTTGTTGTGTGTTCACGGGGCGAGATATAGCATCGGGACCTGGGGTGACGCCTACGGGATTAGTTGGTTGCACGGGGTTGACTAAACACTGGGGGGAAATGTTATTGCGTTGCCATTTCTTGATCTTTTGTTGTGATATTTCTTTCCTCTTTGTCGTCTCAAAGTTTTTAAGTTCATTGCATTCTAACTTGGATAGATTCGATTGCGTCCTCTCTCAACTTTCGCCTTCTAGAAGCTCTGTGACCCGTCTTCGGCTGTGCTGAGAAACAATCTGCGTGAGCCCCACCGATGCATCAGACAGCACTTTGTCCCATTTCGTAATTTCATCCAAAATAAATGTGCACATCGAGGGCGTGCAGGCTAGACGACGGCCTTTTAGTGTGGTGTTCTGGTTAACGTATGTTTCCAAGTGAGACGCGTGCAAATCAAAGCGAACATGCTTGTCGATTAATTTCCTAATTGACAAAAAAGAGGGGGACCATGCATGATCAGGGCAAGCAGTACAAGTCAATTCTCAGCCTCCCGGCGTGGTTGTGACGCCACCTTCGTGGCCAGGCACGTTATGTAGAACCGTTCTGGGACAGGCGGGGCTCGGGAAGGTGAGGTACGGGGTGGACGTCATGGACACGGAGGGCGGCGGGGCAGGCTGGCTGGGGGGGACGCATGAATGGCCATGGTTGTCCATTTCTTCTGTGAGTCGAGGCGTGAAGGCCCAACGCGGGCGATGATAGCGCAGGCGTTCCTTAAAGTGTTGCGCCAGGACCGCGACGCCCTCGAAGCTTGCATGCAGCCCGTCGGCGGTGAAGAAGCGCCAAGGGGGAAGTGCCAGGAACCCATGATCTATGTAGAAAATCTGGAGCCCCAGTACCCCTCCACGGCAGAGCTGTCAAACCTCCCAGGCGTAGCGCTGGGTCTCCGTGTTAAGGCCCAACCACATGCAACGTATTTTCGGCGTCGCGCGAGCTTCAGCGTCGTTCGGCATCAACGCGCTGGCCCGCAGGAGAGGGCGAGTAACCGCATGTTACCGGCGAAATCACGCGCCGGCGTGCGCGCTCGACGCTTCTTTCGGCGTCCAGCACGAGATTGAACAGTCGCCGGTATTTGTCCCGCAGGGACTTCCATTTTTTCTGCACGGTTTCTGCGGCACAATTACACGAAAACAATGACAACTTGTTACAATAACTATGCGCACAGGCTGCAGCACAGGTGACAAGTGCCTTACTGCAGTTATTAATGCCTCAGTGTCGATGTTCCGGCATGCTGGCCACCATTAAAACAGCGAGACGGACTGGCACAACCGGAAACTGGCACCAGCGCCGCTTACGCCGATATCTGGTGAGCGTAGATATCGGCGTCGCCGGAGCGTCAGCCCGCGTCGCCATGCATTTTGGCGCGCGCACTGGCGCTCGTTGACGGCGAACGACGCTGACGCTCGCGTGACGCCGAAAATACGCTGCATGTGGTTGGGCCTTTAAACCAACGAACGAAGTTCTGGTTGGCACCCCCTCTGCGACGGTTGGGGGCGCGTGTAAGAGGGAGGCTGAGAAGGAGGGTCTTCATCTCCGGGCGACGTTGTCGTATCCACTCCATCGTTTTCCTCAACTCCGCCACCGCCGATCCGTGCTGGGCAATGTCCTCTGTACCCACGTGTAGGACCAGGGTCTCAACTCCGGGCAGCAAGTACTCCAGGGTGGCAAGGACATCCTCGAACATTGCTCCGCTGTAGGACACAAATCCCAGTGCAGAGGTATTGCTTGGGTCGAAGTGATTGAAGACATGTCTGATGAGTGAATCGCCAACAATTGCTATTTTGATTCCCAGACGTTCAGTTGCGGGTTTGCTGGCAGCCGTAGTAAAATGTAGAGATCATAAGGTTCGATGGGCCAGTATAAAAATAGTGAAAGTCAACTGACACGTTTCCCGTTTTTGTTGCCAACAGTTCGGAGTTAGAAACTCCTTCTTCAGGTCTGTATTTTAATTGCTCACATTTTGCCTTTATACAAAAATGTCTGTGAGGGAGGGTCACTCTCCTCATCCCTCCAGGAGAGGTAGGGGGTGAGGGGTGTTTCAAACAGTTTGAGCAAGTGAGGCATTCCGATTGGCTAGAAAGGTGGAAGGTGAGGGAAAGGGAAAGAACATGCATATATACATATAGTCATACCTATATTCATACCAACACACCTACATAAATCTGTATACAGAATTATTTGTTCATCAAATAAGCAGTTTTAAAAGTGGCTAATGATGAAGCCTCAACGTCAATCATAAAACATTCAATAAAATGATGTTTAAGCAAGGAACATTATGAAATGCTCTGAAAGTAAGTTTTTAAGGCTGTGTAAAAATACTAGCTAGCTTTATGTCGATTGGTAAAGAATTCGAAAGGGCAACTCAAACGCTGCGTATTCTTCTGTCCCCACAAGCATTTTATTTCCGGCTACATTTTATTCCCGGCCTTAGTGTCACTCGAACTCTGAATAGTCATACTAGTATCTTTACGGCAGAGGCTTACGGTGTACTTCTTGTTGTCAATCATATACTTCAAAACCACATCCCACAATTCATTATCTATACAGATTCCCTCAGTGTTGTGCGGGCACTGTCGTCAACAGTGCCTTCGAAAAACCACGTTGTCAATCTGATTGTCAAGGGTATTATGTCTGTGTATGTACGCAAATTTGAACTGGTTCTTTGCTGGGTCCCTGGCCACTGTGGTATTGCCGGGAACGAAGCAGCGGACCGAATGGCTGCTGCTGCTACACTCTCGAATACAGTAGACATAACCACATTACCCTACACCGACGTGAAACCACACATCAGACAACAACTTCGCAAAACATGGCAAACACACTGGAGTGAACATATAGACAACAAGTTACATGTAATAAAACCTCAATCGGGACCATACACCACCGACACACGCAATAGATACTCTGAAGTCGCCTTGGCCAGATTACGGATAGGGCACACCCATGCAACGCACTCGTATCTGCTGACGGGATCTTCTAGACCCCAGTGCAGCAGGTGCGGAGAGGCCCTGTCCGTAGTGCACATACTACTCACATGCAAGGCACTTCACACAACACGATACAAACACTTCAGAGAACTCTACAGACAACATATCCCACTACATCCATCGCAGTTTCTAGGTGACGAAGCCATTGTTTCTGTTAAACGTGTGTTTGAGTATTTGTCACACGTTAAGTTTTTAAACCTCATTTCCTATCACGCATAATCAAATCTGGCCCTATACACCAGCCATCACCATTATCTGTAACTGATTTTACTATGACCGGTTGACATTTTTTTTTGTAACCACTTCACTTCATTAAATAAACTTCCTTCTGGCGCTCTTTGCCCTTAGTCGGCCTTGCGCCATAAAAACCCAACCATCATCATCATCATCCGGCTACATTCATCAAGTCTATCATTTTAGTAATAATTGAGCGCTTATTTTATACTGCATTAACTACTTAGGCGATCAGATCTGGCAGACTGTGCAACATCAAAATGAATTAATGCATTCTGATTTTTTATCTTCGCTTTTACAGCAAATGCCACAATGCTTCCAAGATGTACATATATCCCCGTAATTGTTTGTCGTTTTTTTATTGTTCTTCAAGTAGAGTAACAGGACCGTCATTTTGGCAAGTTGGTCAGATATTTTCAAAAAAGCCAACCAGCTGGCAGATACCCGTGCAGTAAACTTTACCAGCTCTCATTGTGGCTTTCCGGGCCAATGTTTATGTTCTGACTGATACTTCCAAGCACCCTGCTGTTCTGACTGATACTTTCAAGCACCCTGCTCTAGAAAAAAAACAGCAATGGGGGAATGTGATTGCAATAAAAAAAATCTGCATACTGTGGTCACTGCCTCTCCCTTCCTGCTGCCCTTCCCCAACTTTGGCCATGTGGCCTCCATCGTAATGTTATTCAAATCAATTCAACAGTCAGTGGTTATGTCTGCTGTTCTTTGCTGCATGTTGAGATACCTGGTTGCCACCTGCAGCATTTCTATGTCCATTTCACAGCGGAGATGTGGAGAGCACTGGCGATGTGCGTCACAAGCATGCCGAAGTGCTCGGACGCATCTATCTTAGCAGGCCATTTGGCCTAGCAGGGTAATTTCCCTCTCAAATGGCTTCGCCAGCCTGCTCTGCTTGCTGCGACTGGTGTTCGATCCTGGTGCTCAGTCCCTTCGGCAGCACTGGTGCAGCTTGAAGGGCTGTTCTCGGGGTTGCCTTCGTCGTAAATACCGTAGAGAAGGCTCTCCACATCTGTGTCCCTCTACTTTGGCTCCGGCCTCATTACTGCCTTCGGCCGGCTTCTCCTGCCCCATTCTTGGGGCGGTAACCTTTCGTCGGTTTCGCTTGGTCATTGCCTTTCGTTGCCGTTCTTTTGCACGGATACTTGCTACTGTCTTGCGACGGCTGCACTGCCTCGAAAAATGTCCTGGCTCGTTGCAGTTGTGGCAATTGGGGGGTTTGTAACTAGGTGAAGGGCGCTGAGGCTCGAGGGTATCGTCTCCTATTCTGTTACCTCGTCATTCCCATGACTATTTCGTTGCGGCTTGTGGTCACCTTGTTGTGGTCGGTAGATGGCGGCCTCGGGCGACGCCTCGTGTCTAGCAGTGCCGCACGGTCGATCAACTCCACCACGCTGCTGCAGGGTTGAGCAGCGAGGGGGTTCGCCCAGGTGTTATCTTCCATTCCGCTCAGAATGAGGGTGACTCGTTCCTCCGTGGCAAGCAGGTATGGAGACTTGTTGGGCAAAGCGTTCTTCAAGTACATATACTCGATGATCGTGTCGGATGGCCGTAGTCGACGGTTGAACTGGAGATCATGGAAATCTTGCATGCTCATTCATCGATGGACGCGAACGATGAGAGCGTGCTTCCAAGTTTCCCAGCTGACGTACCGTGTGCTGACGATGCGTTCCAGTCTCGCACTGGGCCCCAGAGGCGGGTAGCTGCAGTTGCCAGTGTCAGTGACGGACTCCAGTGTGCCAGTTCCGGGATTCGTTCTACCTGTGCGATCCAGTCATGCAGGTTGCGTTGCACGTTCCCGTCGTACTCTGGAATCGCAGAGGCCGTTTTGCTGGTAGAGTGAATCTGGATCGGAGCGGCCGGTGTTGGAGGCCTCAGCAGAAGTTCGGCGAGCTGGGCTTGCGTTTTCGCCACCATGGCGAGAGTGCGAGAGATGTCCGATTCGTTGCCGTGTTGAGCGTGGGACGTTTCGTTCGTCGTGGCGCCGTGCGTGCTGCTTGTCGCTGTCGCTCTCGTAGCCTGCGGCACCTCGGTAGCAGCAAGGAGCGTGCTGCGTCGTTCGATGCCTGCTGCTGGCTCCTGTATCATGGGAGCCATGTGGCCACCTCTTGTTAGCTGTCTCCGAAGACTCTGAATTTCGTCGCGCAGCCTCCCGTTTTAGACGGTTAGCGCCACTTCCAGGTTCGTCTACCTGTCGTCGTCGTTGGTGCACTTGTCCGTTCGAAGAGCTGGCGACGTTGTTCATTGTCCCCGAGGAGACGCATTACGACGTTGTCCTTGCGGCCAGAGCACGGAAGCTTTCGTGATTGGAGCTCGTCGGTTAGCTGCTACTGCTTCGCTGAACACGAGACGTGGCGTGTCGAAGCCAACAGCCAGCCGGTCACCGTTGTCGTGCAGTCAGTTCATTCCCTTCGTTCGCGTGGAGCACTCTCGTCGTCGTGCAGTGGTTCGTCAGTGTCTTTCGTCTTCACCTCGGCCCTAATTCCTAATCCTGCAGACTGCGCCATGTCAGCTTGGTCGTGGCTCATATTGAGTGGAAGAAGCTGGGGTTTGAGAATTTAAAGAGACATTTGGGATTACATATATATGGTACGAAGATAGGGGAGCACTAAAGAAAACGTTTGACGCGCTGCTCAGGCGTGGGGTGACTCTCTTGGGTGAACAGCACACACACGTGAGAGAACATAAACATAAACACTCGCGTTGCGTCTGGCGTCGCTTCATGTTCTTGGGCATAACACCCGAGTCATGGGCGCATTCGTTCTCACGAGGATCTCGGGTCCTCTCGGCGCGGCCGGGGCAGTAAATTGCATTTTTCTGCGCGTCTTTAGGCGGCAGCTTCGGTGGTGTCGGGTGGCTAAGCGCCCCGTGGCCGACCGTTTCCGTTTCTTGCCAGAAACAATTCTTCGAATCGTTGGAGCCAGCTGACAGCAGCGATGCGTTTTTTAGAGGCTTGAATGAGATTCGACCACTGCTTTTTGTAGTCCTCAACAGATCTTTTGATTGCTGGATGCGGAGAATTTAGTGTTTCGCCGATTTCACTCCACGCTCACTTTTTCGTTTGGAGTGTTGTTTTCGGATTGAACCTTCCCAAGATGATTTATTTTCTGTCCCTAATTAGGTGAACCAATTCAAGTTTCTCATCATCAGACCAATGCAGCTTCGGTGGTGTCGGGTGGGTAAGCGCCCCGTGGCCGACCGATTTCCTGTCTCGCCAGAAACAATTCTTCGAACCATCGGAGCCAGCTGACAGCAGCGATGCGTTTTTTAAAGGCTTGAATGAGATTCGACCACTGCTTTTTGTAGCCCTCAACGGATCCTTTGATTGCTGGATGTGGAGAATGTAGGGTTTCGCCAATTTCACTCCACGCTCACTTTTTCGCTTGAGTGTTGTTTTCGGATTGAACCTTTCCAAGATGATTTATTTTCTGTCCCTAATTAGGTGAACCAATTCAAGTTTCTCATCATCAGACCAATGCAGCTTCGGTGGTGTCGGGTGGCTAAGCGCCCCGTGGCCGACCGTTTTCGTTTCTCGCCAGAAACAATTCTTCGAATCATCGGAGCCAGCTGACAGCAGCGATGCGTTTTTTAGAGGCTTGAATGAGTTTCGACCACTGCTTTTTGTAGTCCTCAAGTGATCTTTTGATTGCTGGATGCGAAGAATTTAGGGTTTTGCCGATTTCACTCCACGCTCACTTTTTCGCTTGGAGTGTTGTTTTCGGATTGAACCTTTCCAAGATGATTTATTTTCTGTCCTTAATTAGGTGAACCAATTCAAGTTTCTCATCATCAGACCAATGCTTTTCCTTGTCCCTTTTTTCGTGTGCAGCACAATCGCGTGTGGTCACTCTCACCTTCGCCATGGCTGACCTGCTTGCTATGCTTGGTGTGGTAAGAGGAAGTCGTACTCTTTTTTATCGTGGCTCGTACAGGGCAGAAACAAAGCGTACGACCATTATAATGTCTCACTCCTGGAATTAAAACAGGAAAGCATTTAATTTTGCTGTACCTATGTATTTAGTGGCTCCAGCTGTACCCTAGGTGTAGTACTTCCTTCAGTGTTTTATTACAATATTTGAGAGAATATACGAGGGAGCTGTGAGCAGCAGTTTCGCTATGCAGCACTGAATGTAGCCTTTAGAAAGGCTGTTTTGTTGCTGTGAGGGGTTTCGTTGCTATGGAAGGTGACGATCTAGCGGATCTGAGCGGCGGCAGCTCTCATGCCAACACTCTTTGAGCCACGCCTCGGCTTTGCCACTTTTGCCTTGCTGCTCAGCTTCCGGAGCGTGATTCTCATCCGCAATATTAGGAAGGCCGCCGTCAAATGCTTCGCCAGGTCATGGCAACGAGGGAAGTCGCTGGGCAGTTGGTGAGAATCGAGGGCAACATTTGTGATGAAAGACTAGCTTTGAGCACCTGGTTCTCGTTACTGCGGAAGGTGTTTTCGGCGTGCTCCAACAAGGCGACCACGTGGCGTGATGGACGAACGAGAGGGTTCGGTTCGCCTTCTGCACGGTATGACTTGAGGGTTAACAACCGGTCGCTGTCCTCTACCGGATCAGACTGGAGGTACTCCTTGCAAGTTGTGCAAAGTTTGCACCGCCTTGACACGCTGCTAGCAATGTAGCCAGACACGTACACCAGGGACTCCATCTCCACATCATCAAGGGGAAGTGGGGCTTCGTCCTCGAAAATGAGGTCCTCTTCGGAGGGCTCATCGGTCACAGAGCGGTCCAGATTCTTCCCTGCAGCAGCCTTTTTCACTTCGACGAACTCCAGGAGGTCAATTCTGTCGTCCCCCGCACGGGGCACCTTGAGCAATCTTGGTGACGGTACTGGCGATACCGCGGACCCCGAGCCCCCAAACATACGCTGGATCCAACCGTGGCAATGTGTTTATAGGTGGAGGGTTAGAAACCACGAACGGTGGCCGTCGGAGCCCAGGTCAAGCTCCGGCGGATGGGCTCCCTGTCTGTTCACCAGGCAGGGAGCTCCGGGACCTCTTTGGCTACCAGGGTAAGGTCAAAGGAGAAAGTACCCCCGTCTCCCTGCTTTCCAATGTATCATATGGCATTTTCCAAACCCCCCCCCCCAAACGTGATCGGCCCCCGAAAAGGGGCCGCACCGAAGCTTCATTCCCACCCTTGCCAACAATTGCATCCCAAAAGCCAGATAACTATCCGCGCTTCTTGATTGTTGAATCTCTTGACAAGTCAAATCCTATCTCCTCCCAGTCAGTGTTCCTTATCACCAAATTCCTTGAAGGCATCCTTGGCAAGTCTTTCCAAGCCAAGAAACTGAGAACCGGCGAAGTTCTGGTCGAGGTGAACACTCGCCAGCAAGCCACAAGCCTCCTTACCCAGAATCGCATGGCAGATCTGGACATCAGAGTCACACCCCACCGTAGCCTCAATAGCTCTCAGGGTGTGATCTCTGAGCCAGATCTGATAAATGAGACGGAAGCCGATCTGCTCGAAGGTCTGAAAGGCGAGGGCGTGACGGCAGTGAGGCGCATCACCATGCGGCGAGATGATAAGCAAATAATGACAAAGCATATAATCTTGACATTTGACCGTTCCACACTCCCTGAATCGATCAAAGCGGGTTTCATTCATTTGTTCTGTCCGGCCTTACATCCCAAACCCGCGGCGCTGTTTCAAGTGCCAACGGTTCGGGCATGGCACCACCTCCTGTCGTGGAAAAACAACGTGTGCAAAATGTTCATCTCAAGAACATGATACAGATAACTGCCAGGCTCAACAATTAATGTGCAGCAACTGTCATGGACCTCATGCTGCGTACTCCCGCACGTGTGAAAGGTTCCAGATGGAAAAGAAAATAATCAACCTCAAAATCACTGAAAACATCACCTTCCCAGAGGCGCGGAAGAGGCTCGCCTCTTTCCCCCTGGGGAGGTACGCCGACGCAGCTCGCCCGGGGGGCGGAGCGGCGTCTCGTTTCCACAGGGACCCAGTTCAGCGAGTCTGACCTGGTCCCACCGCCGCCCCCCCCCTGGGTTGCCTCTGGCAGCCCAACCCGCCACCACGCCGCTTGCTGAGGCAGCAGCGGTTGTGGTGCCAACCTCTTCTGTCGGGACCGGTGCCGCTCCCGCCTCTGTCTCCCCGTCCTCCAGTGCGTTGGAGGGTACCGAGGTGATGGACACCACGGGCCCCGCACCGGTTCCCACCGCCACCGCACCGCCCGTGCCACCTCTGGAGCCCCGGACGCCCTCGGCGGTGGCGGCTCAAACGAAGGGCTCCCGAGGGGGGGCCAAGTCCGGGGGGCCCGGTCCGTCGGGCACCCCTCGGACATCTGACGACGACATGGATGTCGGGCCGTTCCTGCCTGCAACGCAGCGCAAGGAACGCGTCCCGACGCCAAAGCCTCCCGACAAGCCAAAAAAGGCGAGAGTCACAGCCCCGAAAGACGACACATAAACAAACACACACACTCCAGTAGCTCTCACACTAAATAATGGGAAGAGAAAACATAATTCAATGGAACTGTAGAGGCCTTCTTAAAAATCTTGACGATGTATACGAAATACTGCATGCTAATCAGCCAAGTGTAATGTGTGTTCAGGAAACACATTTGAATTCCAAGCACACAAATTTCTTGAATAGTTACATGGTCTTCAGAAAGGACAGGGATGGCTGCACACACTCTTCTGGGGGTGTGGCCATAATCGCCTGGAAATCTTTAGCATGCCACCCTGTCACTTTGAACACTATCCTTGAGGCTGTAGCAATACGCTTAATAATATTTAATAGGTTGATAACGGTATGCTCCATATACATTCCTCCTGATGTCACACTTTTGAGCTCTGACTTCGAGGCGCTGGTTGACCAGCTGCCCGAACCGTACATTCTAACAGGCGACCTTAATGCTCACAATTCTCTTTGGGGCTCTTCTCGTACGGATGCCCGGGGTCGCCTGATAGAGAGGTTTCTTACATCCTCTGGAGCATGCCTTTTCAACAGTAAACAGCCTACATATCATAACATAGGACACAACACATACTCATGTCTTGACTTGGCTATTGGCTCCGCAGTTCTCTTTCCTCTTCTCGAGTGGGGTGTGGGAACTGACCCATATGGCAGTGACCACTTCCCCACCTCACTTACATACATAGGTAAAGGCCCATGCAGTCCATCTTCCCATAATAGGTTCAATGAAACACGAGCTAACTGGAATACATTTACAGAGACATCCCCGCACGGGGCACCTTGAGTATTCATGGTGACGGTGAGCAGCGACACCGCGGACCCCGAGCTCCCAACATAAGCCGTGTCCAACCGTGGCGACGTGTTTAAAGGTGAAGGGTAGAAGCCGTAAACGGTGGCCGTCGGAGCCTTGGTCAAGCTCCGGCCGATGGGCTCCCTCTGTCTACCAGGCAGGGAGCTCCGGGACCTCTTTGACTACCAGGGTAAGGTCAAAGGAGAAAGTACCCCCGTCTCCCTGCTGTTTTCTATGCCATATGGATAATTCAAAACCCCCCCCAAACGTGATCGGCCCCCGAAAAGGGGCCGCACCGAAGTTTCTTTTCCATCCCTACCAACCATCAACACTCCGAAACCTGACAACTATCCCCGGTTTTTGGTCCTTGAATCAGTAGATAAATCGAAACCCGTCTCCTCCCAGTCTGTATTCCTTGTCTCCAAGTTCCTTGAAGGAAGCATTGGCAAATCTTTCGTGGCAAAAAAACTACGAACAGGCGAAGTATTAGTTGAAGTAAAAACTCAGCAGCAGTCCGCAATCCTCCTGAAACAAACCCGCATGGTAGATATGGAGCTCAAGGTCACACCCCACCGCAGCCTCACAGCTCTCAGGTTGTGATCTCTGAGGCAGATCTCATTCTGAAACCGATGCGACCCTTTTTGGAAGGCTTAAGGGATCAGGGCGTCCCGGCTGTAAAGCGCATATTCATACGCCGCGATGACAAACAAATAGCCACTAAACACATTATCCTGACCTTCGATAGATCCATCCTTCCAGAATCCAGGGGTGAGACAGCTGCGCATATTGCGCCTTTCTGATACAATTCCATTTTCCTGCGCCAGCTGCTCCAAAAGCAACGAAAATGGCGAAATTGCGCCAAACTGCCTCCAGAAGAGCCTCAAGGGCACGCAATTTGATGCTCATGTCAGTTCGGCGGGACGAAAGCCTCCAGCATCCCGTTCCACCGCTTTTATCGTCGGTCATCGCAAACACAGAGAATGGCACAAATAGAAATACTGAAACGAAGCAAGCGATAGCTTCTAAAACCGATTCGCTTTCCGTCCGGGTTTGCTGAAACGGCCTTCTCGATTAGGCATCGCTGTGGCAACAAACATGGCCGCCGCCTGACCTGGCTGCTACCAACGCGCTCATTGCGCATCGCCGATATTTTCCCTGGTTTATGTTACGCTATCAGCTGGGTTCCAGTCTATTCATTCTATCTGTTGTGGCTCTGAACAGTGACGTTAACGCGGGATATGGTTTGAGATTGGTGCCAGATTACGGGAAGCTGCGCGGCTCGAAAAAAGTTCATGAAATGTGGGGCCTACGACTTCGGCGTGGTTTGTCCTTGAGTTGAGAAACGCGGTGGGCGCGTCTATAATCGGGTTCGTGAAGTGAATTTTTTGGGTCGTTGTGGTGTTATAAAATGCTGAGGTGTTGCTGTGCTTCGAAGCGCGATCGCGAGCTTCGGGGATGGAACGGTTGACACGAAAGTTGCGGGCTGTGCTGCGGCGCCGCGACCTGTTCAGGCAGCGCCCAATAGCTGCAGGACTACACTGTTGCCATAGAACGCGACTATAACACTTGATGTATGCAAAGTAAATTTAATGCCAAAATCTAGGTGGCTAAACAGTAACGCTACTCAAATGACCATAGGGTGAACCTGCGCCCCGGTGACTGAAACAGGTAGGCTGGTTGGGCTATGCGGACCGTTAGCTCGAAGTTGCTCAACTCGTTGTCCGTGACTACAGTCGTTCGTACAACGCAGCCTGGGATTACAAAATAATAATTTTAGCATTAAAACGGCAAAAAAACGCCACCATTGCGGAGCCCTTAAATTTGATAACAATTTTAGCAGTCCGTCTGTTCCGTCGTGTACGTAGTTACCGTGCTGACCGGGACTCGTCTGGGCACTTGGGCATTCGTAGAAGTAGGGGGATTAGTTTCCGCGGGCCTGCCTTCGCCTTGTCGCGCCTCCTCACCCTTCCGCGCGCGCAGGCGCAGACCGGTCCCGGCAAACCCGGTAACAAAGTAACCAACAGAACAGACGGGACTGCTAAAACTCTAATGTTAACGGCAGTTTTGTTGTCAGTGTTGCGTGCAGCCTGCAACACAATATCACCAGTTAGGAAAAAGGTAGTGCAGTTAGTACTTTGTGATACTCTTAAAAACTCTTTCAGGTAAGGCTGTTTCAGTGTTCTGTGTATTCAAAACTGATTGAAATGTGCACTTGACCCTGCAAATAGCTGAAATAATGATTTTTTAAGCTCACAAGACGGTGTATTAAATCTCCCTAACTGCTCCAAATCAAGATTCTTCTGCTCCAAAACAGAAATTTTGCTGCTCCGAAATCTGCTCCCAAATCTGTTTGGGCTGTCTCACCCCTGAGAATCTATAAATGCCGGGTATATACATTGCAATGTCCGCCCGTACATCCCGAACCCACGGCGCTGTTTCAAGTGCCAACGGTTCGGGCATGGCACAAACTCTTGCCGTGGCCGACTTACCTGCGCTAAGTGCGATCAGCATGACCATCCCTCAGAAAATTGTGAATCCGAAACCTTCAACTGTGCCAACTGCCAGGGATCCCATGCAGCGTACTCGCGAAAATGTGAAAAGTTTAAGCAGGAGAAACAGATAATTAATGTCAAGGTAACAGAGAACATCACCTTCCCAGAGGCGCGGAAGAGGTTCGCCTCTTTCCCCCTGGGGAGGTACGCCGACGCAGCTCGCCGGGGGGCGGAGCGGCGTCTTGTTTCGGCGGGGACCCAGTACCGCGAGTCGGACTTGGTCCCGCCCGCGCCCCCCCCCCCCTGGGTTGCCTCTGGCAGCCCAACCCGCCACCGCACCGCCTGCTAAGTCAGCAGCGGCTGTGGTGGCATCCACGTCCGTTGGGGATGCTGCTGCACCCTCTGTTTCCTCCTCTCCACCGGCCCGAAGCACATGCGAGGGCCCGGAGGAGATGGAGCTGGAGGGAAACCGCAGCAGTTCCCACCTCCGCCGCACCGCCTGTGCCACCCGGGGCGCTCCTGACGCCCTCGGCGGTCGCGGCCAAAACGAAGGGCACCGCAAAGGGTGCCAGGTCCGGGGGGTCCGGTACGCCGGGTACCCCTTCCAAATCAGATGATGACTTGGATGTGGGACCCTTCCTGTCTGCTTCGCAGCGGAAGGAACGGGTCCCCCCATCTAAACCTCCAGAGGAGGTAAAGAAACCCCGTCCAAGAGTCCAAGCCCCGAAAGACCCTACATAAATAGTCACACTCCAGTAGCTCTAATACATAATAATGGGAAGAGAAATATCGTTCAATGGAACTGCAGAGTCCTTCTAAATAATCTTGACGACGTCTATGAGATTCTGCATGCTAATCAGCCAAGTGTAATGTGTGTTCAGGAAACACACCTGAATTCCAAGAACACAAATTTCTTGAATAGTTACCTTTATACAGAAAGGACAGGGTTGGCTGCACACACTCTTCTGGCGGTGTGGCCATAATCGCCCGCAAATCCTTAGCATGCCACCCTGTCACCTTGAACACTATCCTGGAGGCTGTGGCAATTCGAACGATAATATTTAATAGGTTGATAACGGTATGCTCCATATACATTCCTCCTGATGTTTCACTTTTAAGCTCTGACTTCGAGGCGCTGGTTGACCAGCTGCCCGAACCATACATTTTGACAGGCGACCTTAATGCTCACAACACTCTTTGGGGCTCTTCTCGCACGGATGCCCGAGGTCGCCTCATAGAGAAATTCCTTACATCTTCAGGAGCATGCCTTTTCAACAAAAAACAGCCTACATACCATAACATAGGACACAACACATACTCATGTCTTGACTTGGCTATTGGCTCCGCAGTTCTCTTTCCTCTTGTCGAGTGGGGTGTGGGAACTGACCCATATGGCAGTGACCACTTCCCCACCTCACTTACATACATAGGTAAAGGCCCAAGCAGTTCATCTTCCCATAATAGGTTCAATGAAGCACGAGCTAACTGGAATACATTTACAGAGACATCCAAACTACACCACACATCCATAGACACCTACACGTTGAAGAAGCTACCCAACTCCTCACGGCGCACATCCTCGACGCCGCCGAAAAGTCCATTCCCCACGCCTCTGGTGCCCCGCGCAACCAGCGGAGGCCGTGGTGGAATGAGGACTGCAGGCGGGCGCGAGAGGCCCAGAACAAGGCGTGGGGTATCCTTCGTCGGTACCCCACGTCGGGAAACCTCCTCTTGTTCAAACGGGCCAAGGCATTAGGAAAACGTGTGCGCCGTGAGGCAAAACGAGAGAGTTGGCGTACATTCATAACATCAATAAACTCCTACACAGACACACGGAAAGTATGGACACGTATACGCAAACTCAAAGGACAACAGACACACAGCCTGCCCCTGGTCAGTACAACAGGGGACACTCTGGAAGACCAGGCTGACACACTCGCACAACACTTCCAACACGTGTCCAGTTCAGCACACTACACGAACACTTTCCTGAAACATAAAGCCTGTTGTGAAAAGAAGTCCCTACACGACAACAACAAATCACAGACTTCTTACAACTCCCTGTTTTCACTATATGAACTGAGGGCTGCTCTGAGCACGTGTAAACCCTCAGCTCCAGGCCCAGACATTACATACACAATGATACAACACCTACACGCAGACACACTTGAAGCACTTCTACATCTATATAATAAAATATGGCTTTCGGGGCACATTCCACACTCTTGGAGGGAGGCCATTGTAGTGGCTTTCTTGAAGGAGGGAAAGGACCCGTCGTCCCCCTCAAGTTACCGTCCAATAGCCCTGACGAGCTGCCTGTGCAAGCTCTTCGAGAAGATGATCAATCGCAGGCTCGTGTACTTCCTTGAGTACAATGGTCTTCTCGAGAGCTGCCAGGCAGGCTTTAGGGTGGGGCGATCGACAAACGATCAACTGGTTGCACTTGACTCATACATCAAGGATGCCTTCGTGCATAAGCAGTATTGTGTAACTGTCTTTTTCGATCTCGAGAAGGCCTACGACACCGCTTGGCGTTATGGGATCCTTAGTGACCTCAGGTCATTCGGTGTTTCGGGTAATATGTTGAACACCCTTGTAGTTATTTGTCGGAGAGAACGTTCAGAGTAAGAGTTGGTTGTGCACTCTCAAAGGTTCACGTCCAAGAAAACGGCGTGCCGCAAGGTGGCGTGTTGAGTTGCACTCTCTTCATAGTAAAGATGAACTCTCTTGGAAAGGCACTGCCACCAACAATCTCTTATTCTCTGTATGTAGACGACGTGCAAATATCTTTTAAATCATGTAATATATCAATATGCAAACGTCAAGTCCAGCTCGGTGTCAAGAAACTTGCCGGCTGGGCAGACAAGAATGGGTTTAAATTGAATCCTGCAAAAAGCTCCTGCGTTGTGTTCTCCAGGAAGCGCGGGGTCCATCCGGACCCAGACATTACCCTCAATGGCGTGTCGCTTCCTGTGAACAAGGAGCACAAGTTCTTAGGTGTTGTGTTTGACCAGAAACTCACATTCATTCCACACATCAAGGAACTTAAACATAAATGTCTGAAAACAATGAATATACTTAAGGTTCTCTCCCATCAATCATATGGTTCCACAAAGAACTACTACTACGGCTTTATACTGCTTTGGTTGGATCTCGTTTAGACTATGGCAGTGTGGTATATGGGTCGGCGACTAAAACAGCGTTGCGAATGCTTGACCCAGTGCTACACTTGGGGCTACGGCTTGCGTCGGGTGCTTTTCGCACTAGCCCTGTTGAGAGTCTGTATGCCGAGTGTAATAAGTGGAGCCTTGAGAACCAACGGACGTACATGGACTTACTTTATGCTTTTAAAATTTAAAATCATCGCTGAATAACCATCCTTTTTATCCTGTCTTTAACGACACATCCACATCTGTGCTTTTTGTAAATCGCCCATCCGTTCCTCTGCCCTTTTCACTTCGAGTGAGAGAGCGAGCCTCGGATCTGAGCGCTTCGTTTTTAGACGTGTACAGATCATCCTTTTCAGACATTTTACCTCCTTGGAAAGTTCGTCCTGTTTCCTCCGACCTTTCTTTTATGAAACTTGACAAAAATCGGGTACCGCGAGCTGCTATACTGCAGCACTTTCTGTCTCTGCAGTTTAAATACCCACTTGCAGAATTTACAGTGACGCGTCTAAAACCTCCACTATGGTCTCCTGCGCTGCTCATGGTCCGAATTTCAGTGCAGCCAGAACCATGAGCGTCCACACAACAATTTTCTCAGCAGAAGCATATGGAATTTTATTGATTGTACGACACATACTTGAAAATCAAATTCCAAAGTCTATCATCTACACAGATTCCTTGAGTGTTGTTCGCGCACTGTCATCGCATACACCCCCCAAAAACCACATAGTTAATCTTGTATTTAACACTATCATGTCTGTGTATGCGCAGAAGCATCAGCTGCTCCTCTGCTGGGTCCCAGGACACGCTGGGATCGCTGGGAAACGAGTTGGCAGACGAGAGGGCAGCTGCTGCTGCACTCAGGAACACTGTAGAATAACATAACAACCGTACCATATACAGACCTCAAGCCACACATAAGACAACACTTGCGTAGAACATGGCAAACACACTGGGATGAACAGACAGACAACAAACTACATGTAATAAAGCCACACTTGGGACGGTACACATCTGACTCACACAACAGACACACGGAAGTCGCCTTGGGTAGGCTGCGGATAGGGCACACCCATGCGACGCACTCGTATCTGCTGACGGGATCTTCTAGACCCCAGTGCAGCAGGTGCGGAGAGGCCCTATCCGTAGTGCACATACTAATCACATGCAAGGCACTTCACACAACACGACACAAACACTTCAGAGAACTCTACAGACAACATATTCCCCTACATCCATCGTTTTTTCTAGGTGACGATGCCATTGTTTCCGTGAAACGTGTGTTTGAGTATTTGTCGACGTCAAGTTTTTAAACCTCATTTCCTATCACGCATCATGAAATCTGGCCCTATACACCAGCCATGCTCATTGTCGTTTTGTGATTTACTTTTGTTTTTGCTGATTTTACTTAGTATTTAAGGTTTCACCCCCTATCATCGACTATTGTTTTGGCGCTGTTTGCCCCAGTTGGCCTTGCGCCATAAACATCCAACGATCATCATTTACAGAGACACAATCCAAACTACACCACACATCCATAGGACACCTACACGTTGAAGAATCTACCCAACTCCTCACGGCGCACATCCTCGCGCCGCCGAAAGGTTCCATTCCCCACGCCTCTGTTGCCCCGCGCAACCAGCGGAGGCCGTGGTGGAATGAGGACTGTAGGCGGGCGCGAGAGGCCCAGAACAAGGCGTGGGGTATCCTTCGCCGGTACCCCCACGTCGAGTAACCTCCTCTTGTTCAAACGGGCCAAGGCGTTAGGAAAACGTGTGCGCCGTGAGGCAAAACGAGAGAGTGGCGTACATTCATAACATCAATTAACTCCTACACAGACACACACGGAAGTATGGACACGAATACGCAAACTCAAGGGACATCAAACACACAGCCTGCCTCTGGTCAGTACAACAGGGGACACACTCGAAGACCAGGCTGACACACTCGCACAACACTTCCAACACGTTTCTAGTTCAGCACACTACACAAAAACCTTCATGAAACATAAACTCGTGGCTGAAAAGAAACCTTTACATGACAATGACAGCTCAGCCACCTCTTATAACTCCGAGTTCACACTTCATGAGCTGAGGGCTGCTCTGAGCACGTGTAAACCCTCAGCTCCAGGCCCAGACAACATTACATATACAATGATACAGCACTTACACGCAGACACTCTTGTAAACACTCCTCCACCTCTACAACAAATATTTCTTTCGGGGCACATTCCAAAGTCTTGGAGGGAGGCCATAGTTGTAGCATTCTTGAAAGAAGGGAAGGACCCTTCCTCTCCTGCTAGCTATCGACCCATTGCCCTGACCAGCTGCCTGTGCAAGCTTCTCGAGAAGATGATAAATCGCAGGCTCGTGTACTTCCTTGAGTACAACGGTCTTCTCGAGAGCTGCCAGGCAGGCTTCAGGGCGGGGCGATCAACGAACGATCAACTCGTAGCTCTTGAAACATATATAAAGGATGCCTTTGTGCATAAAAAATTGTCTGACGGTGTTTTCGACATAGAGAAAGCCTATGACACCGCTTGGCGGTACGGTATCCTCAGTGACCTAAAGTCAATCGGTGTTGCGGGCAACATGTTGAACATCCTTTGTAGTTATATGTCGGAGAGAACCTTTCGCGTCAGAGTTGGTCGTGCACTGTCAAATGTTCACGTGCAGAAAAATGGCGTGCCGCAAGGTGGAGTGTTGAGCTGCACTCTCCTTCATAGTAAAAATGAACTCTCTTGGAAAGGCACTGCCACCTACAATCTCTTATTCCATGTATGTAGATGACGTGCAGATATCCTTTAATCGTGTACCCTGTCCATCTGCGAACGTCAAGTCCAGCTCGGCGTCAAGAAACTTGCCGGCTGGGCTGACAAGAATGGCTTTAATCTTAATCCCGCGAAGAGCTCTTGTGTTTTATTCTCCAGGAGGCGTGGCTTCCACCCGGACCCAGACATCACTCTTGCGAATGTGCCAATCCTGTGAACAAGGAACACAAGTTTTAGGTATTATATTCGACGAAAAACTACATTC